>PQWD01002662.1:0-15558 GCA_019425675.1 Leucinodes orbonalis
GTACTCGGTACTAAGTTGTCTAGTTAGGTACCAGTGCCAGATAATTATCATCCCGTGAAAGTGAAACAATGCGTGCGTTGTATTCTGTCAAGTGGGGTAACCGAAGGCCTATCATTACCCATGCTTCTTTTTCATATCTCTTTCATACATTGCAAAGAGCAATAGAACATTATCAAAGGGCAAATCAACAAACAATTTAAACGTTAAACTATACACTTATTTTTAAACTAAAAACACATATCACTATCACAAAATCACTGTCACATCGCGTCTGTCCGTAACACCTCGTTTTGAGGCACCGAAACCTTAAAAAGGTCATTAGCAAATGAGCCGGTACCAAAAAATAAAATAAACGACTTAGCATGAAAGTAGCACTGTCGAATACGAGTTCTCAATATTGGAAAAATAAGAAACCTAATCTTTGAATCGGCGTTTACATTCGTTATGAAAATCCATTAAAAACGTCTAGAAGTGCTTCGCCTTTAGTATCATTTTCAAAAAATAAGATAGTATAAACAAATAGGAACGATAAAATATAAATATAAGCCCAAAAGCTTGCACTGTAAGATGAGCTCAACATAGGCACTCGAAGATAGAGGAAAAAGCCCCGAAAATTGAGGGTAACTCTGAAAAGGCGCTAACAATACGTTAATGGCTTATGTTTACGTTGACTGTCCCTCTCAGCCAACAGGCTTCTATTATCAAAACCTCTGCCCCTGCGCGCTGAATTGGCTAAATGTTTTGCGCCTTTGAAAAGATTCAAGATGACGGTGAAATTGTTGAGAAAATTGATCACTTCCACTCTAACAACTTTGGCTTGTTATTGTAAAAAGCGTTCTCGGGTTTTGTTTATTTGCCAACGCCAAATCACTTTCCCCTTAATGGCTGCTTATCTTGTCTGCCTTCATCCAATATCTGCAAAAAAATTTCGACTTTCGATAAGGACACCTTTTTAGCAAGTCTAGCTGTCTTAATTATGCAACTATAGCATCTTTACGTCATAACCATCTGTACTGCGGTCACTTTTACGGAACCAATAATTTTTAACTTCAAATATAGGTATATTAAAGTTGTAAATTACAAAAATCTATTTATAATTCACCTTTTTCTTTAAATTCAAAAGTGTTGTTCTGCAAAAACTTTGAAAAGCTTTTTGCGCGGAAATAATATTTGCTTCTTAACTATAAATTGCTTTAGTATTTCGGGAATCACCAAAATTTGCTGTCTAACCAGAAAGCCATCGGTTTAAACGTGAAGACGTCGCAAATGTATGCTTGATGGATTGGTATCGCAGAGACCCTGTAAGCGATGTGCACACATCACAGTGTGTGTCGATCAATCACTGGCGCGGATGGACGCGCGACAGGCCATTAGCCGGCGCCCCTGGACTCAGGTGCCAGATGTACCACTGGGCACCCTTTAAGGCCTACTCCGTTCACCAGTGGCGTGTCACCCTCGATCAACTGGCCAGCGGTGCGCGTGATTTATATCCGACAGATCAGGCTTTGTTGTTGACAGAAAATATCCGTACCTGCATGTAATGCATACGGGTGACGGGTCTTACGTTCAGGAGATTATATCGGGTGGTAAAATGTTTCAAAACAAATTTATGTTTTTTCACTCAATAGCTACCTACCTACATTTGTTCGCTGACAGTAAATGAGACCTAGCAATTAGATGTAATGTTCACTGGCGTGTTTAGGCCTGCTTTAAATCGCAAACGTTACACTAGGTTTTCTAGCCCTTCCACAACTGCCTAAACTTAGGATCGAGTCACGCTCGGGTACACTCAGCTCGGTGCGTAAATATTAAAGGCTTGAGACACTGCGTTTATCAATTGTTCAGTGAAGCAATCAGCGTTACTCCAGTTATATCTAAAAAAGCGTTTAGGTAGTGCCTGAGTTAAGAACGAGTGAATAATGAATTTCTGACTGTGTTTTTGGCAAGTCATCTCGGTCTGTCATTGTAATAAAATTATTGTTTCCAATTTACATAACATCTATTAGATCTTTCAATGTCCGATAACAAGGCACCAGGCCTTCCCACACAACAATCACAACATGGCTATAGTATCGAAGTCAAAAAATACATTAATTTTGTATAGCTTTTCTATAAAATGGTACATATATTATATTATATATATTTGTTTTCCTAGTATAATTTATCATAATGGCATCAAAAAAAATAGATATTTTCAATTTTCATTATTGAACAATTTTCAAAATAGCATAGTATTAGAAAATCGCAAGAGTATTCCTTATCAAGCATTATAACTGCGATCCAATTCTAGTGGAACGTGAATTTTCCATAAGGGAAAAACTACTTGGGCTGCAGTAAGCTGCGATTGTGTGCGACATATGTCATCTTCTAACCATGTGCTAGACAGCTAGACAGCATGTGGAATGAATTGCACTCCTTATCGCTTACAATGTGGGTAGCAACCACGTCCAACGTTTCTTGCTAAGATTTTGAAGAGATATGATGTAACTGCGGCAAATTGAAAATGTAGCTTGTAGTTGCGGGGTTTCTTTTAACAGTTTTGTTGAAATCTTTGAAGTGAATAAGTTTGATATTAGTGTTATTGCTTTGTTTTGTTTGGTTGTATGAATACTAACTTAGTGACTTAGAAACAAAATTCTAGACATTGACGTGTTGAATTTTTGTGTAGTTCAATGATAAATTATTCAAAATATTTTTTTAAATGAAGATGAAAGGAGAAAAAACATTTAAACGCTGTTTAAAGAACGCTAATGTTGTGGCCAATCAAACCCAAAATTAAGACATATATTATATATTTCATACAACATTTTAAATTTTTATGATAAATTAAGTCGGCCAATCCGTACTGGGCCCGCGTGGACGACTAAGGCCTATACACCCTTTACGGGCAGGCTGGTGCCCTTGGGTGGGGACGTTATAATGAGCTGCTGCTGAAATAGTTCTTACGATTCCAGGACCCAGTCATCATGCCTATTGGTTAATTCGTTCCGTTTGTACGTAGTGCGGTTTGCCTTTATTTAATTGACCTCTGGCATGACCTTAAATCGGCAACGTCTTAGAAGTTTTAGTGGTCATACGTATATAATTCGTATCGTAGGTATGTTCCGATGAATTCATCGTGAATTGGTTTACTCATATGTTTAGTTCAAAAGTAAAATTACACATAAAGTGCAATTTTGTTTATATAAATAAAATTTGATGCTATGATACCGCGTAGCGATGTAAATATAGTTGTGGCACATGTTTCGACATGTAAATGTTTATATTAACTAATGTGTCAACATACATGGTAAGGACCTTACCCCTCGACCTAACCGTAATAGCCCATGACAGTCCACCACTGTTATCAGGCCAACTTATGAGACTGAAACTGGCAGGAAAATTCTAGCAGAAAAAACGCAATGACCAGCGATGAAAAAGTCTTGGTCCCTAAAAGCTGTTTCCAATAGAATATGTTAAAAAAATTATAGCCGAAAACAAAGTTAAAACCGAAAACAGCCTTCTTCTTGGTCCCTGTCTGTAATAGTCCCTGGCCATCGCATTTTTTCTTCAAAAATTTCATGTCTTCTTTATATAAGCTTTTTGCCATAAGCTCCACGTTGGGCAGGGGTGATTTGGAGATAAAAATATATCAAGGTAAGGTTCCATTCGGGAATCTGGTATTCTGGTGTTATGTTTGAGACGTCGGCTATTACACCAAGGGCTCCGGGTTCGAGTACAAAAATTTGGGTGTTTCTATGTATAATATGTATGTATTTACAAAAAAATATATATAAATTAAAGTATGTGTATCCGTTGTTTAGTACAATAATACAAGTTTCACGCTTAACTTGGGGCTAGAAGGCGCTGTGTATTCCACACACCGTCAGTGGATATTATATTATGTTTAAGCAATTACATTCAATACATTTTCACCAGGACGAAGTCCGAGTACAGTTGATCCAATAATAAATTTATCAACTCTTGGAAGATCTACCCTTATGGTTGGCAATGCGTTTACGAATACACACTAATCCTTCCCTACATCTAAGCGTACACTTGTTTTTGTGTTGCTCGCTGGATTTGTGACAAGTGAATTCACGTGAAGGAACTAAACGGGCGGCACGTATTCTGGGCACGTGGTAGCCGCACAATAATAGACTGGCACCATTAATTAGACCAACATGTTTCATGGTAATGGACATCGGTGACACCGGGCGCGGGCGTCCGTTATAACGTGTAATTGATGATAGCACCAATGGCTTTTTGCTTGGCTACTGGTCCAGGCGTGTCTTAGGTACTTTTGGTCGTGTCAGATATGCACACAGCACTGTCTAGCCTAAATTTTGCAAGGAGCTTGTACTATGGGTATTGAATAACAAATTTATACTGAATGATACAAACAGACATATTCGCAAATGGTTGTACTGCCTAAGGATAAAATTTGGTGTAAGGCGTATTGACTTGTTTTTCACCACATCAATCGTCGTTCTGCGTCATACGTCTGCCTATGGGTTTGATAGTCTGCTATTAATGGATGTGCTAGACGACCCAGACGTTCCAATCACGGTCGCCGAAATGCCTTGGTTAAACATAAACATATTTAAAAAACAACAGCCAAGGTTCCGCACCCACCAGCTGGTTCTATCGTCGCGAGTCCTCGTACGTTCGCTCAGTCCCTATTCGCGTAACTGGCGTGTGCCGGGTCCTTCTCTCCCCTAACATAACTAGGTTACCTAGCCCTCCCCGCGACGCCTTAAGCCGAGGTTCGAGTCCCACTCGTGGACGCCCTCGGACTTGTGTAATTTTTTTTAAGGCTGAGAGCGATCTGCGCTCATCAATTGCCCGGTGAAGCTGTAAAGCTCGAAGAAATAAAGCTTTTAGGTTCTACTACAAAGACCTTCCACTACATCATTACTATTTGTTCATGGATCGGGTACGACTTCCGCCCTAAAATAGTACCTACCCGGTACCAACGGTTTATTGTGCTTTCGAAAGCACAAATTACGCCAGCTTGTATTTTGTGGTCACTCATCGAATGACCAACCATTGCGATGGTCGCTTCAATTGCGCAATCGTCAACCAAACATGCTAATGCCACGCTGTTCACGCTTTCCAAGATTTTTTTATTGTTAAGAAGTGTACAGGACGATCAGAACGCTCACCTGATGGTAAGAAATACGTCTGACCATGACAGAGCGGCATTGATGGAGACAAAAACGGATAGACAGTTATTATTCTCCATCTATGCCATACTGTACCCGACACCAGAGACAACAGATGTTAGTTCTCTTTTGCCCGGTAATTTTAGAAGCTACAGTGCCCTCATCCCGAAACACAGAAGTGCAAAATACTTCTTTTTTACGAGACTATATGTGGCACTACGGTAGCACCGAGTGTACCAACTTGTAAACACTTCACTTTACTGAAATGTTTTGAAAACATACCCAATGTAGATAGTTTAAAATTTGAAGTCATCAATATGCGGAAGTCTACGGTTTACTTTGGATACTTCGGAATAATACAATGCTGGAACATAATAAACTTATTGTTGCGTCTCTTGCGGCGTGTTGTGTAAAATAGTTACATTTATTCCCTTTAGGTATTCTAATATTGTTCAGTTTGTATTCTGATACTGAACCTATTATTCAAATTCTTTATTGCCACTGTATACCATTTATCGCAAACAGCAATAGTTTTGAACTGAGGCGCCCTTTTCTTATGTAACTTTCTAGTAAATGCAAAGTGTTGCACCATTGTTTTAGTTTTTTTTAAAGTAAACCTTAGTTTTATTCCCTTTAGGTATTCTAATATTGTTCAGTTTGTATTCTGATATTGAACCTATAGTGCGAATTCTTTATTGGTACTGTATACCATATTTATATATCTCAAACATTATTAGTTTTGTAATAAATGCGAATGCGGGTTGCACCATTGTTTTAGTTTAAAAGAAAACTTAATCTTATTTTAATATTATAATAAGACAACACTTACAGAGTTTCTAAGCGGTTTCTGTTATGTTCTGTTTTTTCATTTGAATAAATGTTTTAAGAATTGGAATTCGAAAATATGCTGAAGTGTTTACCGGGAAATTTAACCGAAAATCTAATTTTTGCGGGACTTAAGTCCCTTCTAAAGTCAGTCTAAGTGAGGAGAACGGTATTCTCGTGCGGTTATAAAGCACAGATAACGAAATAAAGCGTCATCCATCCTCGTCTGCGAGTGGCTTGCTCGTTCCGCGTCGGGATAGAGCTATTCACCTTTCACATGTAGGCCATTAGTAGAAAGATAGGCTCGATACTGTAGTATGGGAACCTCCCCGCGCCCTGCCCCGGAGATAAGCTGGGAACGTTAAATATGTGCCTCTCATGGTTTGCAACTGGCGATAGCGTTTACTGAACGTGAATATCGCGGTGCGAACCGTGTTTCCGTACTTGCGGTTAGTATGGTTATAGAACATTTATTTATTGGTTTACCATGATTTCATAACAGTACTTACATAGGGATTATTTTAATATAGAGACAAAACCAAGTGTGTCGAGTAATAGCAAGAAGTCTTTTTGGAAATTGTAAATGTAAAATCAGTTCAAAGGCTAACTTGCTGTATTGTTGAGTGCTTGTGCAAATATTATTTTTGCAGTAGAATCTAGTCTAGGTGGTAGACTCGATACTGAGTCGTCTAGGTAGGTAACACCGCAGTGCCAGATATCGTCTCGTGAAACAGGAGTGATATGCACTTTTGTGTTTCGTGTTACTGGTTATCTGATATTTTTCTGCGCCAATCAGAGCGCAGGATTTTAAATTATGAATTTTAATGTTCTTTTATTTGTTACAGTATGGCAATTATCCGAAAGATATTTCATAGTGACTTATTGACACGCAGTAAAACATGAATAAATACATTCAAAACAAAGGGAATTCACTCAGAAATGTAAGATAGCAAAGCGGCCAAATACTGTGCTGCTCTAACCACTTTTGTGGTACTAAACGTCGAATTTGTTGGAATGGAGGCAGCAAGACAAATGGCTCAGTCAAGACGAATATCTCGAAATCAAATACCTTGCAATCGAATACTTACAGACTTAGTTTCGGCTGTCGGCACTTTGCAGTTTCAGAGAACTTCGAGGGACTGTGTAATGAAATATAAATATTTAAACCTAACCTCGAGTGGATTGAATGTTTTGGTACCTATATCGTGATGTTATTAAATATAGTATTATAAATTTTGGAAACAGGTTCAAAATTTTCTTTTTATATGAATATTCAACCGAGCATATAGGCTATCAATATTATCTAAGAAATGTTGCTAATATACAGTTAAGTTTCTGGCATAAATCCGCAATATATCCTATTATTTGTCATTTATTTTGACATCACAATACTGTGCAGAGTTAATACAGCTACCTTTGTTTTGCTAATATTGAATGGTATTTTTACAGTAATTAATATTAATGCATAGACACAATAGAGATAGGGAGAGGGCAATTTCAATATGGTATGCATGTTGTAGGTAGTGTACACAGTGTGTCGGAAGAGCTTTGTTCTAGGGCACGGGCGCCGCGGGAGTTACTTTATCTCATTACATGTGTCGCGGGCGGTCTAACGAAGCTGCCCGCCGCAATTGTTCCACCTTCTAATATATACTACCCAGGCGCTCGCCATTGTCTATGTAACTACATCACATCGTATAATAATCTCGACGAATTAAATGTATGCCGATAACACCGCGGAAATTTCTACTATGTACAGACTTAATTAACCGAAACACCCTTCCCGAGTGTCTTAATAACCGCCCTCTGATGTTCCGCGCCCCGTAATGCGTAAGTTACAAACCACAATATTAAAGGATTGACGATATCTTCGTCTCAAATGAATCAAGAAAAAACCGATCAAGTGCCAGTGGGACTTGCGCACTATTCTGTCTATTAAAAATGGCAAAATAATCACGTTTGTTATATGAGAAGCTTATCAGCACTGGGCAGGCACAGGCTTATGAGAATCGTGATGATATGGGCCAGATTAATATTCTTTTTATACAATGTTGTGTTTTGGTTTTCATAGAGACAATCGTGAACTGGATAATTAGACTTGTTAATGTAAACAGGTTATCACATTTCAACATACAGACGGACTTTTGAGTGCGGAACCCTGAAAATAAACCTCAAGATAATTGTAGGAAAAGGCAATGTGTAAATTGCACACATAAAACACAGGCGCTTCTTACAATATTCAGCACCCAGATCTGGGATGCAAACGGAACCACCGCGCAATAATTGTCTGCCGTATACTATTTATCACTTGCAAAGGTAACTAGATATCTTATTAGGTTTACACGTGAGTAACGAAGAATATTTTTGTTATTTACGGCAGGTAACAGGCGTTACCGAAGGTTCTGGGCATATTTATTGCATTACCTACGTTGTTTTACGAGCCCTCTTGATTTATACCTTTGGGAAGTTTTTTTATTTAACCGTAGTTATTTTGTAAAGTTTGATATCGTACTGGCTCAACTGCAACTAAGTTTTATTTGAGTTGTGTGACGTTTGCCTCAGGGTATCTCTATGAAGACTTTCGTCGCCTTTGTTGACCCGGTTGTCTTATAGGGTTTTGGAAACCCACTATTTGTACGCAATAGTGGGTTTGTAGTAAATCAATCAACAAACCATCTTATGACGTACTACCGCATTTCTTAAGAGAGACGACTCCTCGTAATTAATAAACTAATAATCGGCTGGTGGGAGATATCTATCTCCAAGCGTGGAGCGGTCAGTAAAGAGGCCCTGATTCCAGATACTGGACTGTGACGAACACTCAACGCACAGCTCTGGTACCGACTCGTAGTCACTCCAAATTGTCACACCAGTGCGACAAAATACTTTTTTGTTATTTGTTACACCACTGATTTTTCTACACCCTTTGTACCATCATGACTGTTGCAGTACCCAGTCGCGGGGCAAGACCTAAATGTGATGTGGGCAAAATATATTTTGCGAGGCTCCCTGATGGTTGACTGTTACGAATACTTAACACACAAATCTTCTCAAAGATCCTACTAGTAGAGTCATAATAATATTATAATGTCAATTGATGTGACGACTCATAAGTATCTGTAAAAGATTTTAATAAAGATAGTTCATCAATTAACGCCGTTTTACATATTTTATCTTTGTTATTGCGATGTGTATATTGTATTTGTCTATCGGCCTCTGGTAGAATCGTGCTATTATCAACGCATACACGTGTTTGTTTGCGGCCGCAAATGGCACCAGCTGGTGAATTACCTTTCGTTAAGACCTGGATTGCCGGCCGTTGGCAATGCAACGCATCGGCCGCGTTAATGAGTCTGCACCATGTGCTCGCAGCCGACATTATTATTATAGTTTTAACCAGATTGTAATGGTGTTTAATATTTCGTTGCTCTGGTAGCGATTTCAGTATACCAATTACCGACTTAATTGCATTATTCAATTGGATAATATTTGATTGTGAATGTCGCATAGTTGATTAATTTCATGGGCACCAATACGCCTTCGAACCCTTCAAAGACGCTCATTTTATAATACAGTATATTTTATTGGACTGCTCTAAACTCATTAATGAATTCAGATTCATCAACAAGACTATAATGTAAGTCTTCACTTGAAAAGCACTATTTGGTATGTAGACAAAAATAGTGTAAAACTTAACAGATTTTGTAAAGGAGTATACTATTATTGATTCCTACTTAAAACAACAGGCTCACGACTGCTTGTTGCTGAATAACCAAAATTATTGTAATGTTTCTCTTGAATAATTACCACGAGCTAAGTAGCGTATTAGGTTTAAATTTATGCATTTGTTCAACCGGTTAAGATTCTCTATTCCTTCTAAAGTGAAACTTTCACCTGAGTCGAAACAAGACACTGTATAAATTAAGGCAGATATGAATTGCTTTAATATGCACATAAAGAGATGCTTATGAGACATCTTTTACTGCACCTGGTAGCTTAATTAATCTTTTAGTGGATTTTACTTACTTCCACGACGAGATAATTTATTAATGCACTTTCCCGTGTACCTTTATCTGTAATTTAAGAGACTTGCACCTGTCTTGTGCAGCTTCCTCTAGCTTTTCGATCGCTACAGTTTATCTTGTTAGTGGAATATTTAAAGCAATCCAAATTTATTTCGCTAATAGATTGACTTAAGTGCATGCATTTAATATTGTACTTATTAGTTCGTTTCATTGGCTTGCATTTGTGAATTTTGTGTAAAGTATCAAAACATATTTAAATAGTCACAACAACACTTAACGTAAAGTTATTAAAGTTAGTTAGTTAATAAGTTAGTTAAAGTTATAACGTAACAAAACAGTATTTGTCAGTGGAGAGCAAAAAATGTTTTGTTAATGAACAGATGTTTCATCATCAGCTCATTAAACGTCCCCACCGAGGAGCACGAGCCTACCCGTATAGGGTGATTAGGCCTTAGTCGTCCACGCGGGCCCAGTGCGGATTGGACGACTTCACACACAACTTCGAATCTCTTCGCAGGCTGCATGAAGGTTTCCTCACGATGTTTTCCTTCACCGTAAGAGCGTCGGATAACGTACATATATTTTCGAAAATTCGAAAATACATTGGTACGTGTCGGGATTTGAACCTCAGCCCTCCCGGTAGGAAGGCGACAGTCCACACCACTGAGCCACCGACGCTCTAACAGATGTTTGTGTTGCCTGGAATACCCAAACCTAGAAATAAACAGGAAAATACTTCTTTAATCGACCCGACACGGGTAAATCCGGATATAATCGTATTTTGCACTATTTTATCGATTAACTCTTATTTCTTTCATATAAAAACATATACATATCAAATTACCAATAATTTCTCTCTCGCTTATCAACATATCGCAGTCCACTGTTGGACATAGGTCTCCCCCATTTTGGTCTTTCCCACCAATAATTTATTCGTGTTCAATTAATATAAATGCCTCGGTACTAAATTTCACAATAAGGAGCTTCATATTGAATCTTTTACGTATTCATTAAGCAGTACTGAGAAGCGATTTCTGCTGAATTAGGGAGTCGAATATCCGCTCTTACTTCTCGAAATAATTATCACCGTCTAAGTTTCAAGCAAATGGGTGCTTTCTGTATATTTCTTAGCGTTATTCGCCGTTTTATAGGTAGTGCACCGTGTCCTGTTAACTTTGCATTAGGTTTGGGCGAATGGGTTTACTCGTATTTCAGTGTCTACTTTATTCGCATCTCGTAAATCATATTACATAGACGTGGGAATTTTAACAGTTTAAAATATTACGAATTTGGGTTGCAAAATTGTGGTAAAATTTTGGACCTGTCTGTTGGTAGCTGATGTTATTTTTGGGATCCAGTACTGAATGTAATAACATACCTATTTTAGGGTTAGGTGTAATACATAAAGTGGTGGTGAAATCTCGTTTGATTGCTATCAAATTCCTATGTATTTTAGTTGCTGCTAAAAAATTTTTTAATAGAAAATAAATTACGTTAAGTTAAAATTAAATACAGAAACGTTACTAAGGCATTGTAAGTATTATTTTCTTCTTATGTGTAAAGTTCCATTTATTTGTGTTCTATATTATCCCTTTTTCAGAATTACTATCGGACCGTCTATTGGCGTTGTGCATGCCATCAGTTTTCGCGTTTATATTTTAAAACGCCTCCAAAATATACAGTGAAAATGTATATTTTTTTAATTTATGTAGAGCCACACACATACAAGGACCATAGAGATACAAAAACACTTATAGCAAAAAATACATTTGTAGTGTTTCTTCTGTACTGGCTTTGTTCAGAACGACTGTAATGTATTTGATTTAAGCGCAGCTAAACGTATTCTGAAAACAACATTGATAAGATTCCGATTAAAATACTCTTCTCTTAAGAGTCAAAGCAAACTTTCAGGTTGTCCATTAAAATTCATTCAGTCGAGGAGACTGCACTTTGAGACGTTGGCGCTAAGCTGTATTAGCATTTTAAAGTCTACGTGTTATTAAAATCCAGTTGAAAATTAAATCGAATATCTGTGAATTTCTTGATTGCAATTGCCTGTTAATTCGGCCCTTGTCTCTAGACGTTGTTAGTAACACTCAGCTACAGTCCGCTCAATATTCAAGCCGTTCGTCCGTTTTGGTTCAATTAATTTATTTAATAAATTCGTTGAGAGTCGAGAGCGGCGTCTGTCCCCGGTTCGTTCCGCCTTTATAAATTTATACCGGCGGACGTGTTCCGAATTTAATGCTTGGTGTGCCTTGGCCTGGCGCCCTTTTCAGCCCAAATGCGGGATTTGACGACAGATGCAGGTGGAAATTGTTACCCATGTGTTCGATAATGAGGATATTTTCGGACCCCTTGTTGGTCCGTATTTTCACAGCGCCGGTATACTTATGACGATCGTATAATTCTTCTGATGATGGCTTATTTGATTGCATACAATTTTTAACGACTTTGTTTATTATATTTTATCATGTTATTTTAAAAGTTGCCTATCAAGAACTAGGCCCTATAGTGGTTAATCGCATCTGCTACCAAAAATAATACGAGGCTACACTGCAAATTTTCAAACCGAAAGGAAAGAATCGTAGGACAGTTACTGCAGAGTGGTACAGTAACAATTGTTTGCGACGTGTTTTGGAAAAGGTTCGTGAGAAATGACCTCGCAGTAGAAGACTCCTCCTTAACCATGACAATGATTCGTCGGACACCACCAGGCAAACGATTGATTATTTAGCCACCTCAGACGTAAAACTTCTATGTACTATCTATAAACGCAATTTCTATTTATTCCGAAAAATAAAAGAAAATCTTTTTATGGGCGCCGATGAAGATGTGGCCAACGTGCTTTTCTCAGTGTTTCTATCGGATGCAGCGATGTATTGGCGTGAATGGACATTGAAAATATAAAATAAATAATCGTCAAAACTTGCCAATTTAATCAGTTTTTTAATTTCTAAGGACTTTACGTTTGACCCTCGTATCTTGGAAAAGGACAGCTCAACTAATTGTGACATAAAATTTAGAGCCACCGTATTTAGATATTTTACTGATCGTTTTAGTCTTTAGCTTTAATATAGGTATATCTTGGAATATCCTTATAAGTTTAAGCTCTATTATGGTTTATGTAAAAGCTACAATCTCCTTCTAAATAAGTCACTTCGTTACTTACAAGGTTGGCCGGTGCCCAATTCAGCTACGAAACTGGTTGGGAGCTAATCTAAGATAGTTGTAAACGGTTGTGGTTGACAGCAGTTATGACGGTTCCCATCGCTTTATTGTCTCGCCCAAGCATTGTCCCCCACAGAGCTCTCGCTTAGTTTTAATTAAGTCCCCTTTGACTGTTCATTTCCAATAGTGCGACAGCGGTAAATGCGTATTAAGTTTTTTCTCTCGGTGAATCTAGGTCTCGACCTGGTAATGCCCTAGTCATATTAACTCTGCATTTCCCTGCGGGAACGCTGGATCGGCATTCCCCCGCAAATAGATAGTTCACCCTATTATTTTTCTATTGTATTTAGCATTTATGGATGGAATATACTTGTATTCTGGCGGTTTAAAATATGCCTTCTGATCGCATCACAGATTTTTTTTATTGCTTGTATTTGACTCGATAGCGTAGCAACTAACGCATTCAGTTGAAGTTCGAGGAGGTCTTTCCATTCAGCCTTAATACTGTTATACTGGAAGTCTCACTGATTCCGTTTTATTTATTGTCTACCTATTTAGAATGGTTCAGAGATCGGCTCCTACATTCTCGCTATAGGTTCAAACAGTTGCGTTCATGATTATGTGTGTTTGTATTGGTTTGGTTATTTTTTGTATAGTTAATATATTTATGTTACGAGTATAGTATGTTTTCCGTTGTTTAAATCTTACTGTGCAAGGTTCTTGTGAAATTTATTTATGGTGTAATTTAAGACTGAGATACCCACGTAAATAACCTTTTACTAGGTCTCGGTTCTTATAAACTAACCAGACAGTTAACTTTCAGTAATGTAACTAAGCATTACAAAATTAGCACACTAATCGCGTAAAGTATGGTTGAGACATTTACCGTGAGTTTTGAAGGCACCAAGATGTAATTAAAATAAATATTTGGCACGAAATCCGGGCCGCGGCGGTTAAGTAGAGACATTCCTACCCTTTGAACAAGTTTTTGTTTATGTTTGCTCATTATACAAATAAAAGTGGAAATTCCGTCTTAATCTACGAAAACTTTACGTCGCCAACGGTGCCGGGTTGGAATTATTGTCTTCAAATATTACAAACTTTGTACGAGTTTCATTAAATCTAATTTTTCATCAAATTTCATATGCCGCATGTGATTTGTTCGTAGTTTAAAAGTGAAATTAATAAGATTTTGTTTCGTGGATAGTGGCTTTTTTATCTTTTAACGGTTGCCGGTTTTATTAATTTTTAATAAAATGTAAATCACCAACTTTTGTTGTTACATTACGTTTAAGGTATTACACACATATTACATAGTAAATGTATGCCAATCAATTAATAGATGCTCACGTTTGATTGGTACTCTACCCATCTATGGCCTCATCTAATGAATCACTATCCAAGATCATGGACGTTCAAATATGACCCGATTTTATAATTTAGCATTACGGTTACGACTTCGGTAAAAGTTCAAAGATACGATAAACGAGGTTAATTTACGTATTACTTTTAACTTTTTACGTATTGCGTTCACCCATATCTGTTTCTTATTTCTAAATATCTTATAATGTTTATTATCTTTCCCTAGTTTTTCTTTCGAGGCGTCACTGTTTTATTGTATTAATAAAAAAATAGTTAAATTTAATTGTAGCTAGTTTTTATGACTCATTAATCAAACAGCCTATTAAGTTCCAATTCAGAGCACAGGCCTTTCCGGACAGCTGGTTCTGTAAAGATTTGACTAGGCCCGCGTGCCCAATGCAGATTGCTCCATGTTAACGACTACTATCCTAAGATAGTAGCGGAAACCTATGTCATCATTTACCTTTAAAATCACGGAAAAAGTAAAGATACTCAGGATAATATTTGCGGTAGCGACACTTGCGATAGTTACTTTACTTTCGCGATTTTTAACCAAAGGCTCTAGCCGCTACACCATAGAGCCATCTTTTCATTATCATCATCAAAAATATTCAGCAGATTCGCCACTGACACAAGTTATCCTCTTTGAAACATGTAACACGCTGATATAATGTGAGAGACGTTTGACATAGTGTCGATTAGACGAGACGTTGTATTGGCAATTAAAGGGCTAGTTCGAATTCATGGAGCGTATACGCATAATTAACCGGCAGTCACCGGCTCTATTTGATTGCACATTAGCAAGCTAACTGGATGCCAAGTCACGAATAATGGCACAACAACACTCGTCTAATGGACTCGGCAAGATGTGTATTGCGAATGTAGTAACCACGTGCGAGCCAACAATGCGCCGGATTTTATGTTACAGTTCTGTTTTTTTTTAAATGCATGGTTCCACAGTTATTAAATTTAAGCTTTAGAATCGATCGATTTGAGTGTAATTCTGGGATGTTATATGAGCTGCTTTTGGC
>PQWD01002663.1:0-33039 GCA_019425675.1 Leucinodes orbonalis
TGAAACAGTTTAGCTTCACAAATTAAATGATGAATAAGAGTTAAAATAAAAATACATTTATTTAAAAATTTAATAGTATTTAAACAAAACTTAAAATAAACTATTTCTTTTCTTCACTGACATGATTGCAAATCAGTTCCAATTAAAGATTATCCACTAAGCACCAGGTCCTGTTGATATCAATTATCATGCAAGTTATAAAAATCGCGAGTCAACCTTCAAGACTAGAAATATTGCCGCATATCATTAAACTTAATTTAATCAATTCTCGTGACCTCGTGCATAATACAAACTTATATTAAAATACATACTAGCTTTACTGATAGAGAAATAAAACATTTAAAAATTGATAATCAACATACATAAAAACTGTAAACTTTGTACCACATTTTCACAAAATGTCAAGTGATAAAAATATTTAAAAAAAAAGTTTTGAAACGATTTTTTTTATATCTACAACAAATGCACAGTACTTAATTGAGCAGAAGTTAACAACATGTAGTATTAAGCACAACACTAGTACATCCTAGAATAATATTTATCTTAAATCACAGAAAGCTATGCTATCACAATATATATTTTATCCTTTAATAATTAGTATTAATAAGAAAATAATACAAACAAATAGTAAAACATTATTCCTGCCCACTTCTGGCATAGTTATCTACTAGATATTATATATGTTGTAAGTAAAACAGATTAGAGTAAAATTAACATTAGAATTCACCTTACTTGGCATATTTATAATCCAATTTAGTCCTTTACATTAAACAAAATAATTTTCATAAATTATATTTAATGTTAATTTAAGACACCATAAATGCTAATATGTAAAATTTTCAAGATTATTCATACATAATTATGACAATAAATTTAGTAAGAAAACCCATAAAATGCAATGCAAATGTCTATTTTTGATACAGAGTGGTAAATATAATTCTAATTCCAAAGTAAGTAATAGTTTCAAACAAAAATTGTAATACCCCAGTATCCTTATTATTATTTCTAAATAAACAATACAAATTTATTCACCAATTGAGGTATTAATGTTTTTGACTGGACACAATAATCATCATCTTCCACCTTGATCTTTTCTTTCATCAATTCATGACAATCATAGTTATATCAGCTTCTTGTTACTGTCTGGCAGTGCTACTGGCCAATATTTGTTGTTTCTCCATTACAAAAACATGAATGTTTACATTATTAATTGGTACATGTAGTGGTGTTGATTCTATGGAATAATGTGATTTGGTTAATATATTGGACACTTGAACATTCTCCATAAGATACCCAGGTATCACCAAGTTATAACCAGGTTGGACTTTCAAATTAATACGCCGATATTACTGTAGCTGCCTTGAACAATGTTTCTGGAACTTTGAAGGTTGTTCTTTAGGTAAGAATTGTCCGTTTGGGCTGATATTTGTGAATCTTTACGCACTTCATTGGATGCACTAGCTTTTTGTAGTTGATACCACATTACTGGTCTTTCTTGTATTTATGACCCGAAACAATGGGAGTTTACGGAATCAGTGCATTTAACATTTAATTTTGTCTGATCATGCCTTTTCTTTACTTTAGAATTTGAGTAACCTTTTTTATTTTTTTTGGGAGAGTGGCTATGTTTATATGTTGATTTCTTGTAGGAAGTAAGATGTTTATCATCAGGCTTTGCTTTTGAAGTGCTGGGTTTGGTTGTGCTGACAGATTTAGCTTTTTCAGCTTCTGAAAAGACCAGATTATGTATTAAAACAACAACACTAAATACTTATAATCAATATGACCTGCCAGAGAAGCCACTGGCAAACCAGTTGCCAGTTGTTGCTTAATCTTAAGAAAGTTTCATTCAAATGGTTGAAAATAGCTAGTACATAAAATATGGTAATTTATCATATATGAAACTTTAAGAACTTACAAAGGAAATTACTTTTTTTTTGTACAAAAGTGATGGGATATTACTGATAAAAGATAAAACCCTGACAATATAACACAGTGCTTTCCTGACCCAAACTAAGCATCCTACCTATAAATTAAAACTAAACTATAAAAAAATATATTATAATCACTATATTTAGTAATGATAAATAATACTTAAAACAATAAGTCATATGCAGTAGGCAGATGTTTTAATTGCATTGAGCTATCAGGATATTATTTTTTCCCATTTAATATGAAGAAACCAGGGACAAGTATTATCTATGAGAGCAATTGGTACTGAGCCCAATTATTTAATTGGGATGTAAAGTTAGGTTACTCTATTTAGTACCTAACTTAAAATGTTTTTACTCAACTTTTATGATGTGATGTCACTATTTATTATTTGTTAATCATAGTTAAAATTACTTAAATATCCAGCACTATTTAAGATAAATATGCTATTAAGCAATGTTACTTAGATATCTTGAATTATTTTGAAATATGTACATTGCAGTACAAAACAAATGAATGTTGTACATAATAACATATGTTACTTCATTGTTTCATGAATAATTTCCTGAAACAATGAAGTGCATTATAATTTCATGAAATTTGATGAATAAAATTAGCTAAACTCTGATTTCACAACTTGTCACTAATTTTAGTCTTGTTTATTGTAATGTCAAAATAATTATTAAAATGATTTCCACACCTCTTGCTTACCATCTATGTTAGGATTTAGGAAGTTTAAAACAGTAAAAGCCAATTTTACTTACTTGAATGCTTCCCCTCTGGTAGTTTAATTTTCTTAGCACTAGGAATGCCAGATTCTGATGCAGATTTTTTATTTAATTCTTTTAGCTTCACGGCCAACTTGCTCTCCGCTATGAGAATATCAACCTCTGAAAAAATTTTCTCTGTTCTTACCACGGCTTCCATTGCTCGTATAAGTTCTCGTTTAAGTTTGACCATCTTTAGACGTGCTTCAAGCTGACTACTACCTGAGTTTCCAGCAGAGACTTTTCAAGAGATTCAATAGCCTTTTCTACTTCCTTGATTCGTTTGATATTTACATCACTGGTAGCCCAAGATAACGACGAAGTCATAATACTCATAATTATCTTTGAAGTATCGTTAGTAACTTGACAGCAATCCACCTTCACAAATATATTTTGTTATCAAAAGCAGGTACCTATGTTTTTCAATGGTATAAGTTCAATTACAACAAGTTGAACACGTGCCTTTAAATTATAACAAACAAAATTTAACAAATGTACCTCCTGCAACAAAATGGCGGGAAATACTTGAAAATACGTCGCAGGGGGGTGACACTTCCATACATTGGTAATAATTGAAAAGATGGTAGAGACATCTATGATACTGAACCCAAACTGTACCTTCCTCAAATGACGCTAGATGTCGCTAGTGCTATGCGTATGAGTGGTCCTGTCAAAGAGTGATTTGTTTAAATATAATAATCATTTGTACCTTGCTTACGTGCTTGTTGTATTTTCGGTTATTATTGCCTTTTTCAAGTGATTTTTCTGCTAGACGTTGAGTTGAGGTCGATCTCCTCCGTCTTAGTATTGAATAATTCACTGTGCTTATCGCGATACAGACGCTTTTTACCTAGTTTTGTGTTGTTTTTATGTTCGACACTATGCCGGGTCACCGCTGTATTTTTGGATGTGAGCAGACTGGTAAGTCCATTATTAAACTATGTGAATAGCAGATAAAGTATACGAACTCTCGTCAGGGCTACTGCCAAACCTAGACTTTAAATTTTAATATATGTAAACTTATCGTCTTCCATTTTTTTGTGAAACAAGGTGCTTTTACGTGAATAAACGTCACACTACTCTCTGCTGATAAAAATAATATTAAGGAAACTTGTAGTTAAAACTAATTATTTACGTTTCGTAGTCTAAAAAAATGTCTAAGTACTTAAATCCAATTTAGAAAAAAAAATGCCTCTGAGTTATCTCAATAGGTGCACTCTCACATTCTAGCATTTAAATCCCAGTTTGGGGAGTCTGGTCATAACAATAAATTGACTGTCATCTTACCTTTGTAACCCTTGTACAGGGGATCCAGACCAAATTAGATGAATTTTACATTTTAGAAATTATCTCAATCATGCACATCACAATCATGATCTTTTTCCTCACTGCTGAGCTAATATGTACATTGATTTGATAAAAGGTGCATGTTCTGATTCTAACCACGACCCTACATATGCATTCTAACTGACCTACCATCAGTCAATAATTTAAGAAGGTAGGTTTATGTAAATACATATAAAATAAAAATATTTATTTATTAATTTTCAGGTGCTGCCTTACATGTTTTTCCAAATCCTAAAAAATTTGGGTTAACATTGTTGGAGGGCAATTGGAAACACTATCAGACTATGAATATTACATCAAGAAAAGAATTTGTGACATTCACTTCATAGATGCACAAAAGAACCGTAACAATCGTTTGAGTGCCTTAGCTGTTCCCTGTCAAAATTTGCCTGGTAAGATTATTGTTAATATTTGCTTTCTTATTTTAATGTAAAATACATACCATTAATTGAAACATAAATCATAATGTTACCGTCATCAGCTCATTAAACATCCCCACCGAGGGGCACGAACCTCACATGTAGGGTGCTTAGGCCTTAGCAGTATTAGTGTGCAGTGCGTATTGGACGACTTCACACACAACCTTTGAATCTCTTCACAGGCGTGCATGAAGGTTTCCTCACGATGTTTTCCTTCACCATAAGAGTGTCGGATAACACATTAGTACATGGCGGGATTTGAACCTCAGCCCTCCCGGTAGGAGGGCAACAGTCCACACCATTGAGCCACCGATGCTCTACGCTTACGCGTTACCATACAGATGGCTTTATAAGAAATTATGAATATTTTTTAAGGCACAGTTGTGTGATCGGTATTTGTTTATCTTAATAGAAGTAATAGCTCGAACGTAGACAATAGATTCATGTATTGTGTATTTCCACCCATGCTATGTACAACTTATCACTATTTTCTGGGTTTAGGTGGAGCATTAAATCAGGACTCTGCGACGGATAATGCAACATTGACTACTCCTCTAGTTAATACAGGTAATTTGTGTTATATACGGTACTATTAAATCAAGTCTTGCCATAATTATTTAAATTTAGATTAAAATTTAATAAATCTATATAGGGTATAATGGCTAAGCTTTTACCAACCATTCTGAATAACATTCTTATTCTATGATAATTAGAAATTCATAGGCAAATGTTAGAGTATCAAAGGGGTAAAAGCGAAGGGAAAGGCGCCAAAGGCCAGTTTTATTTTCATACTCTTTTTGATGTAGAACATGAACTATTTGTTTGGAAAGAACATAATTATATAGTTTATCCGTGGCATGACAGAACATTTCATGAATTGAAAAAAAATAATTGTTTCAGTTGGTGTGCTCAATCTGTATTCTGGAAGTGATAACCCTTCCACTTCATCCACTAATCCTTGGTTTTTCAGGTAATATTTAAATTTTAAAAAGAATATAAATGAACACTAGCCATTTTACTTTTAAAAAAATGTTCAGTAGTTTTGGTGTGAAATACAGATGGTACTACCTGCTTTCGCAGCTGTTTATGAGACATTATTTTAGACTCCTTTTGCGCATTTTAAATTACGCTATATCCCTTCCAAATGGTGCTATATTAACTTTGCAGGGTCATATAATGTATGAAATAAATATTTCATTTACAATATTCTATTTATTATTTTGCCAGATATGAGACCTCCACCATCTTGGAATGTTTGGAAGGAACATAATTATACTACAGTAAGCAGAACTGAGCAGAAACGACCAGCTAAAGGTATTGTATTAAAGTCTTTGATTAATGCAGTAAGAACATTTATGTAATTTAAAATGACATAGACTATGTCATATTTAATCAAAAGATTGGCATGGAATACACCGGATGGAGCTCAGTGGGTAATATGCGCCTTCCATATGGGAGGTCATAGAATTAAATCCGAGCATGTATCCTCTGTATTTCTACCATTTGCTTGATGGTGAGGAAACCTGCACGTTTAGAAAAGTATCTGAAACTTGTAAAAAATATTTAATTGGTCTGGGTCCCTCGTTAGGGTTGCATAGGTAAGAAGGCAGTTGCTTCATTGTATTTACCAGACTCCTCAATACCTAAGTCATGGTCCAATCATACCCTGGTCTCGGAAACGACAGCTTTGGGTGCTACAGGGAAACCGTTGAAACTAGTACATATACAATGTAGTATTTTTTATGACTTATTTATTAACCGTCGTACTTTTAAGCTAATGATTGATTTGACTTGTCCAGAATATTTACCTTACAACACTTAGCAACATTACTATAATTAATTAAAATTAATTTGATGGTTTTTATTGTTTTCAGATGTATTAATGAGCTACAAAGCGAAGGAAAACCGCGAAAAGATCAAATTACTTCAATCAAACATTTACAAGTTGCAGAGAAAATCAAAAACTCTAAAGCAACGCGTAGCTAATGCAGATAAATTAGCTAATGATGCAGTTTTTCAAAGATTTTTTGATTACATAAAAGAACCTGCCAATTTATTTATAAATATGCAGAATCAAGCCAAAAAAGCGCCAAAGGGAAGACGTTTTTCTCTTAAGGAGAAAATATTATGTTTATCCCTTTACAAAAAGAGTGCAAAATGTTACAGACTGCTATCCAATTATTTCACTCTACCGTCAAGTCGATCAATGATGCGACTGTTGAGTCAGATTATAATAGAAGAAGGAATAAACAAAATCATATTCGAAAAAATCAAAGATGGTTGGGACAGGATATGCGCGACTAGGTTACCAGATGAAAAAATCAAAAGTCCGGAGAAAAGGCCTGATTTCCATGGAAAAGTCCTGAGATTTTCTACAGATGAGAATTTTCTCTCAAAAACGTATTATTATCGTTGTATACGCGTTTTACGCGACGCGTTGCAAGCTTGTATGTACATCGCACTCAAAACAGCGGGTGGAGGGAGGAGGGGGCGCCCGTCGCCCCGCAGCGCGGTTGCCGCTCGCTCGGTCGGTCACTCAGTCAGTTCGTCTTGCGCCATTGCGAAGGTTGGATTACGCTTCATTGAGTGTCACCACGGGACGGGCGAGCGAGCGAGAATCGGAGCTGTTGGATGGATTATCCATCCATCATGGATACGAGTTAAAATGTCTTCAAGTACCAAACGACCACGATACGTGTGTACATTCACAGATACTTTAAAACAAAGATTTCCGATTATGAAAGATGGAAGAGAACCTACCGAAGTGTTTTGTTCAATATGTAACAATCATTTTTCAATTAAGTTCAAGGAGGTGCTGATATTGAAAAACATATCCTAACGGAAAAACATAAAAAAAATAGTCTGACTGTTTCAAGTAACACCAAAATCGACTCTTTATTTCAACCACAAAGTTCTGGACTGACAGACCAAATATCCGCCGCTGAAGCCACTTTAGCTTTCCACACAGTGAAACATCACCAGTCATTTAAATCTATGGATTGCACCAGCCAACTGGTTAAGGCTATATTTGCCGATTCCAACACTGCGAAGAGTATTTCTTGTGCACGAACGAAGACTGAGGCCATTGTAACGGCGGGCGTGATATCTCCGTGGGTAATTGAACAGGTACAAGTCTCATTACAAAATGTCAACTTCTTGGGCGTTTCCACAGATGCAAGTAATCACGGTGCTGAAAAAATATTTCCTATTATGATACAATTCTTCGACTGGCAAGAAGGAATTAAAACCAAACTGCTGGATGTGCTGAGCACACCCAATGAAAATGCTAACACTATAACAGAGATAATTAAAACAAGCTTGCAAAAGTACGACTTGTTGATGAAATGTGTATCATTTACAGCAGACAACGCTAATGTTAATTTTGGCGGAGTAAATCGGCAACCGGGACAAAATGTTTGGACTAATTTAAAAAACTTTCTGGACAAAGATATCGTAGGAGTTGGGTGCCCAGCGCACATACTACACAATTGTATTCAACATGGCACTGATAATCTGCATATTGATATAGAATCTGTAGTAATGAAGCTGTTTAATTATTTTTCCGTATACACCGTACGCACGGAGGCGTTGAAGGATATCAGCGAATATATAGACGTCAATTATCAGAAACTATTGTTTCATAGCAAGACCCGATGGCTTAGTCTGTTTCCAGCGATCGAAAGAATATTGAAGATGTATGAACCGTTGAAGCAGTACTTTTTATCTACTGGTGTACCAATTACTTTGAAGAACTTTTTGAAAATGAACTCAGCGAAGTTTATTTTTCTTGCTCACTCATTGATGTCAATATTTCAGACGAAAATTGAAGACATCGAAAAAGAAAACAATTCTGTTTTAGATATTAAAAGAATCCTCGAATCCACACATGAAATTTTAGTTGCACGAGCGAACGCAAACTTCATGCCACTTAAAGTGCGAGAGTTGCTGGCTAAGTGCACTGCGGAAAACCAAGAAGTTTTCAAGCATGACCTTAAAAATATGTATAAGACTTGCGTAGAATATCTGATCAAGTGGATGACGCCTTTAGATGATTTCAAAGTCTTTAATTGGTTGATGCTGAAAAAGGGCCAAATGATCGACTTTGATCAGATTGCTTTATCAATTCATTATCTAAATGGAAAAGGAATACACATAGATGATGTGAAGTTATTCGATGAAATTGCATCTCTGAATAGTTTTTTGACAAAACAGGAAGAAGCATTTTTTGACGTAATGCTTCATGCGTTGTGGGCAAACATTTTCAAGACAATAGGTATTTCACGATTGCCAGAGATACTGCGCATTTGTCAATATATATTTGCAATAACAGCTCAAAATGCAAACGTAGAAAGAGTTTTTTCTATCATGGGAGCTCAATGGTCGAAAGAAAGAAACCGACTAAACGTGTCTTCAATTCGAGCTCTACTTTTAGTTCAATATAACTTGAAGAGTTTAACTTGTGAGGCATTTTATAAATCAATAATCAAAGAAAAGAATTTACTTAAAAAAGTTTCTTCAAATATTAAATACGACAAAACTAATTAAGTACCTATTTGGATAAATAAGTATTGATTTTACCTGCAAATGTTAGTAACATTATTTTTAAGGATGATTATTGAAGATGATTATTTTTAGTTTGTTTTACTTTGATAAATAAGGATTGATTTTAACTGCAACTGCAATTGTTACCAAAAGAAGATTGTCTTTAGTTCGTTTTACTTCGATAATAAGTATTGATTTAACTGCAATTGTTACCCAAAGAAGATTATTTTAAGTTTGTTTTAAATTAATACATAAGTATTGATTTTAACTGCAATTGTTACCAAAAGAAGATTATTTTAAGTTTGTTTTAAATTAATACATAAGTATTGATTTTAACTGCAATTGTTACCAAAAGAAGACTGTTTTTAGTTCGTTTTACTTCAATAAATAAGTATTGATTTAACTGCAATTGTTACCCAAAGAAGATTATTTTAAGTTTGTTTTAAATTAATACATAAGTATTGATTTTAACTGCAATTGTTACCAAAAGAAGATTATTTTAAGTTTGTTTTAAATTAATACATAAGTATTGATTTTAACTGCAATTGTTACCAAAAGAAGACTGTTTTTAGTTCGTTTTACTTCAATAAATAAGTATTGATTTTAACTGCAATTGTTACCAAAAGAAGATTATTTTAAGTTTGTTTTAAATTAATACATAAGTATTGATTTTAACTGCAATTGTTACCAAAAGAAGATTATTTTTAGTAGTTTAATAAGAGAGATCTTTAAAATGTAACCTGTATTTTATTAAAAATCCTGAGATATCACTAGATTTGCTAAATCCGGCCGGAATCCTGAGAAGAGTCGAAAAATCCTGAAATCTCAGGACAAATCCTGAGATATGGTAACCCTATGCGCGACCGGTTATGCACATTGATGTTCGACGAGATGTCAATCACACCTCAAATTTTCTATAATGCGTCCGACGACAAGTTCTCTGGTTTTGCAAGTAATCGAGAGTCTGCTTTTGCGGATCACGTACTCGTATTTATGGTGAAAGGAGTCCAAAAAAAATTTAAGCAGCCTGTAGCTTACTATTTTACGAATAGCCTCAAAAAATTGGAATTAAAGAAAATAATAAAATCTGTGATCAAAGAAGTTTTGCAGGCTGGCCTTATCATAATTGCTACAGTTTGCGATCAAAGCGCAGTGAATGTCGGAGGACTCAGGAACTTACGCCTGCAGACTTTCAGCTGCGAATCGATTTTTGTACATGGTACAGAAGACGCATTTTTGAAGACCCTCACTTCGCCAAAAGAATGGTGTGGACTGACGACGCTTCATTTACAAGAAATGGAGTGCTCAACTTACACAATGAGCATGTTTGGGCCCATGAGAATCCTCATGTTTCGCGCGAGAGCAATTTCCAACATCGTTGGAGAATTAACGTGTGGACTGGTATCGTCGGAGACCGCATACTTGGACCAATCTATCTCCCTCAAGGTCTAAATGGGGAAGGTTATTTGAATATGTTGAAAAATGAAATAGAAGAAGGTTTAAGAGAGCTACCAGTGTCGGAATATGTCAACTTAGTATTCCAGCATGATGGAGCACCTGCTCACTATGATCGTCGCGTCCGCGAATACTTGAACGTGATGTACCCCGACAAATGGGTTGGCAGAGGTGGCCCAGTTCCTTGGCCAGCGCGCTCTCCGGACCTGACTCCGTTAGATTTTTTCTTATGGAGTTACCTAAAGAACCAAGTCTACGCTGTGGAATGCAATACCCGAGAAGAAATGCTAAGAAGAATAAACATCGCATTTTCTACGGTAACTCCCCAGATGTTGCAGAATTGCCGTGCATCAATGTTACGACGTACTGCTTTGTGTATTGAAAAAGAAGGTGGACACTTCGAGCCTTTCTTATAGTGCGCGAGTTTCTGTAAATAAAAGTGTTGATGATATGTTTTTAGATAGGAAATAATTAAATTTGTATTAGTTTATAAAAATAAGTATTTTCATTTTTTCGCTGTTCATTTTGGGAATGAACGTCTTCTTTTCACGTCACATACTCGCTCATAGGTACGTGTACGCTAAGTACTTATTCTCGCGGGCGGTCATTGACTTAAATGAGCCGACTAATTAGGGTTGCCACTTATTCCTATGGTTTCAAATTCAATTTCAATGAATGGAAGTTCGGAGTAGTAGCTGTACTCCTGGTCCTATTGCTGTTGATTAATACGTAAAATAAGCATGCCTCCCCTTAAGTATTATTGCTCACTTATTTAACACCGTGTATAACTCAATTAATAGAAGACAGTAAAGCGATCTATTTACGGCGAGGGCAAGAATGGAGAGAAGATTTAATATACCTTTCGGGTCATAAAATAATCCCCTTATTTGACACGCCCTACCTTTTTAAGGGTATAGGAATAATTACTGAAAAGACCTCAGTTATGTAACAAACAACAAAAAATTGAAAATGGGAATATTATGAAAATATTTACCATGCCGATAAGGCTCAGGGCGAATTACGACTGTTAAATAAATTAACGGAGGAGCATATCCATAAAGAAAAAAACCGGCCAAGTGCGAGTCGGACTCGCGCACCGAGGGTTCCGTACAAACCTGCAAGGTTTACAAAGTTCGTTCATTACGACAATCGAGTCATAACTATGGTATTTTTATTGCAAAATGAAATTCATAACATTACAATGGGGAAAGATGGAGGAGCATAAATTTAAGACAAAGATCTCTTTATCGTTTAAGTAATCCTTTTTTTTCACGGGTTAAAGGCAATTAGATCTAAGTATTTGATATGAATTTCAACTTTATAGCTCTACGCGTTCATGAGGAAAAAAGTAATAAGTTTATATTTATTAAAAATAAATATATATTTTGTAATGTAACTAAAAATTTAAGGTTTCGGATTTTCCTTTATTATCTATAAAACGTTGCTTCATGCCAAATTTCAAGATTCTAGGTCGACTGGAAGTACCCTTTAGGTTTTGATTCCCTTGCGAGTACTTGCGAGTTTCAAAATATGCAGCTTAAATTGCTTCTTTTGATTGCGTTGACATAGAAGTTTGATTTGTTACAGCTTAAAGGTATTATAGACCTGAGTATTTGGTATGAATTTCAATTTAATACCTCTACGCGTTTATGAGGAAATGGGTAGTAAGTTTAAAATTAATAAAAAAATATATATTATGTGATGTAACTAAAAATTTATGGTTTTCGTAATTTTTCCTTTATCTATGCTATAAGACGTTGCTTCGTACCAAATTTCAAGATTCTGAGTTCACGGGAAGCACCCTGTAGGTTTTGATTCCCTTGCAAGTGTCGAAAATTTGCGGCATAAACGGCTGTATCTTTTGATTGCGTTGGCTTAGAAGTTTGATTTTTTCACAGCTTCAAGGGACAGTAGATCTGAGTAATTGATATAAATTTCAGCTTCATACCTCCACGCGTTCCTGAGAAAAAGGGTCTTGACAGACGGACGGACGACGGACAGACGGACAACAAAGTGATCCTATAAGGGTTCCGTTTTTTTCCTTTGAGGTACGGAACCCTAAAATCATAAAATTAAATCGGCTACGCAGTTATTTAGCCATAGTTACTGTGGTGGCAAATCATCTAGCAATAAGAGGTGAAGTTCCTCAAGAATGTAAGAAATTATTGATATTACTTTATTATTGGACAAATATTTGACTCTCTCAACGGCAGCAGCTACAATATACCAAACGGGAAAATTTTTAAAGGGACCCTTAAACGAAATTCTCCTCAGCACGAACTATGGAATAAAGCCATTGAAATTTTAAAAAATTAAATTTATAAAACGTTAATTATTCAGAATGAAGTTCAGTTGACTGAATCCATAACTCCTTCTGTCAAAAATTTAATAAAAACCTTAAAGGGTATGCAGTCCATTTGGAGAATATTAAATAACAAATATCAATTATATACAATTCTCACCAGAAACTTCAACCAGGACCCGGTAGAAAACTTTTTGGGAGTATCCGGAGTAATGGGGCAAGAAATGTTGCACCCAACACTGTGGGTTTTGAAGGGGCGTACAAAGCGATAATGATAAATAACATGAAATCTGTTCATTCAATAAAAGCAAATTGTGAGGAGGATAATAACACATGTCTAAATAATTTGGATTTCTTTTTAAAACAACAAGTAGATACTCCTGATACTCCTGACAATGTCACTGTAAATTTTGAACCTCAAACTTCATTTGCTTTGACCAATCAAAATGACGCTGGTCAAAGTAATTATGTATGTGGCTGGGTTATAAGGAAATGTTTGAAAAATGTAATAAAGGGGTGTGAGAATAGGGGTGTACACACTTTTTTGGAAATATTTTTTTATTACAGACGTACATTTATTACACCTAAAAAATAAATAAAAAATAAATACAATGTTACTTTAATAAAAAAAACCACTTATTAAATTTCGTTTTAAAATTTCCCGCTAAAAAGCTTAAGTTCTGTCATGGCGTCGCTATGACGTCATGGTCCTCTAAACAACAATATTGCTTCAAAGTGGAGATGCAGTTCATTGTATATTTTATGCGTTTATTAATAAAAAATGTATAGAAATGGAATTCAAGTTCTACAAGTACTGTGCAGTGCCTTTGTGTCACAATACTACAATCGAAACACCACAAAAACTATTTGTGCACGTCCCAAAACAAAAATCAATACGAAAACAATGGTTTCAACTTGCTAGGAGAGAAAAACCACTAACTGCGCAAAATGTTTATTATTGCGAAGATCATTTTGATGTAGGTAAGTCATATTTTGACACAATTCTATATTTAAATACTGATAACTTTTTTGACAAGACAGTCATATCTATATTAGGTTTCATATTTGTTTTTTCAGATGCCAAATGATATGGAAAACTTTATGGAATATCACATAATGGGCACAACGTCTCAAATACGAATGAAACCAGGTTGCTTACCAACTAAATTCCACTGTCAACCAGATAGAAAACGTGTATCTGATTTGAGTAGACCTACAACTGCTAAAAGGCAAAGAAAAATATTTAATTCATTCAGTAGTACTTCAAAGAATTGATGAATGCAGTGAAGTGCCCAGTGGGAGTTCACGTAAGGCGTTACCTACTTTTTGTTTCTTACTTTTTTGTTTCATTGTGATCATTCATATTCTGTTCCTAAGCAAGAATCACAGTTAAAGATAAATTTAATTGAGCCCTAGTCCCCAACTGTGGTCTGTCTAATGGTGTTTACTTTTTTTCTAGAAGTTCAACCACCAGAAGTTCAACAACAACCAACTGAAGATAAGAAAATCCATAGAGGAGTTCAATTTAACTTCAGAGCTAAATATAGAAGCAAATACACTCAGACAGAATTAAATTTACGGACTAAGCAGACTTCACCAATTAAAATATTCAGCTTGTCTGTTTCTACATCTCCATTCAAAATTTACTCATTAGAACCAAATGTAAAAGCAAAATCATCACTTTTTAATGCACAAAAGTTACTTAAAGAATGTGACGAGTCAGACAGTGAGTCCTCTTTCTTTATACACTCCATCCCTATCGCATTCTACCTCATCACCATCATTACATTCCCTTCAACTTCCATCAGACAGTAGCAGCTATGGTCAGGATAGTAAACAAAAAACTGAGGAAGACGCTCGTTTATCCTTAAAAGGTATTCTCAATAAAATTGAGAAAAACCCACTTTTTTATGATGGTATACCAAAAAACTGTTATTTCTTGATCAAACTTATAAATGAATCTACTCAAATTCCTGAGCACCGCATATCGTTGTGTTTAAAAAAGATTCGTTTAAGTGTAAGGCCGCCAAAAATTGTAAATTTGAGGAAAAATATGTGGCCCTCTCTTTCAAGCATTATAATTTTTTAGGTTATTTTAATAAGTGATAACTAATTACAGATTCTGGTTCGCAGGAACATGTTTATCAAATAAATACTTAAAATATAATATTAGTTGCCTATGAGGTGTCTATTTTATTATTTTTGAAAAGAGTTCATTTTAGTCTCCATACAAAATTCGTTTGTCCCGGTAACACATCTCGTACTTTGAAGTCGTTTTAAAGAATCGTATTTCTTTTGAAACTGTTTTTGTTAGTGTTTCTAAATAATTTCAGCATTGAGCTTTATGGGATCAGAAATTGATTTGAATAAATAACGTTTATCACATAATTAAACTAATTATAAAATATGTCTCATTTTTGTTTCCCGAATGATACCTTACATAAGTTACCATAAATAACGACTAAAACAAAGAGAATCGCGGTCCGTCCAAAAATATTTTGGGAATAGCAACACCATGTTTCATGTTGGCCAACATAAGGAAAAGAAATCACCGTTTAGTTTTCTGTCAAAGTGGTGTTCAATATGGTCGGCATATTTGAATATTTTTAAGCGACAATATCCACGGTAAGAATGAAAGTTTTTCATATTATTTCAAACTTTGTATGTAGATTTGCCATTCCTTTTACGAATTAAACTTAAGAGCGGCCTATTACATCAAAACTTGCTGAAATAAATATGTTGTAGGTTATGTCCACGAGTTTTTGATTCACGAATGATACCATGTGTTACGTAACATTCGTGAACAGTTATAAAGAGTAGTATACACTATCAGATCTTCAAAAGATCCGAGTTTCCAAAGCTATCAAAATCACTTCTGTATTTTTGTGTCAATACACACGTCTGAACGATCATCGCCCCAACGCAGCGACGATGACCGTTCATATCCAAGACCAGCGAACAAGACCCATCCGATTGTGTCGCGGTGTGTATTTCTCATCTGCGTGTTGCTGACGATATCATTATCGTGGCAGAGACATCGGAAGAGCTTGTTGAGATGCTGACCGCCTAAATGAATCCTTCCTCCGAGTTGGGCTTGGCATGAATTTGGACAAGACGAAAGTCATGTTAAATGACCATGTCATGCCACAATCGATATGCGTTAATGGCGTCCTTATCGAAGTTGTGCAAGAATACGTTTACTTGGGTCAAACTATCCAACTTCGAGAGAGAAGCTAATAGGAGGGTTCAGTTGGGCTGCGCGGCATTTGGTAAGTTACGCCAGGTCCGCCCGTCGACGATTCCGCAATGCCTAAAGACAAAAGCCTTTGAGCAAATGACAAAAATAATTGAGTTAATACGAGTAGGACGAGTGTCCTACTCGTATTAACATACGCAGCTGAGAAAAGGACACTGACTGCGGGATTGGTTTACAAGTTCAAAGTCACTCAACGCGCAATGGAGCGAGCTATGCTCGGGGTCTCTCTTAGAGATAAGATCAGAAATGATTTAATTCGTAATAGAACTCAAGTTACCGACATATCCCGCCGGATCAGCAAGTTGAAGTGGCAGTGGGCTGGTCACGTATGTCGCAGAACCGATGGCCGTTGAAGCAGACGAGTTCTGCGTAGCGTAGGACGTCCTCCGGCCCGATGGACCGATGACTTGCGAAAGGTCGCTGGTGTAGGCTGGATGAGAAAAGCGGAGGACCGGGATATCTAGGCAAAATGGGAGAGACCTATCCATATGACTGTGATAGGTTGAATTGACACATTAGCAAATTAGAAAATTTAACTCGTTTTGAGACAGCCTACGTCAAAAAGTACATTATTTTTAAGTTGAAAATTTATCTTTTAGATGCCACTTACGGCGGCAGAAAAACTAAAAAGGTACAGGGAGCGGATGCGAGTCAACAACCCTGAAAAATTTCAAGAAGCTAAACGTAAAAACTCGGCGCGGAATAAAGAAAGAAAAAAGATTAGCGAATGTACAGATAATGAAAAGAAGATACTACGACAACAGTGGCGAGATAGGAAAAATAGGCAAAATAATAAACTTAGAGAAAATTGTAAAGAAATAATAGATAATGAAAACAAGACCATTGGTGATGAAATTAGAAAAGCACGATAGCAGAAAGAAAAAAAAATTTGAGAATGTTTTCAATTGAAAAGGAAAGATTGCAGACTAAAATAAATGATTTGTCAATTTATATAAGAAAACTTAAAAAGAAATGTTGTCGCTTGATAAAAGGGCAAAAATCATTAATTGAATGTTTAGAAGAACTTAAGGCAGAAAACATAGCAGACCAAACTGTTTAAATTCTTTGATTGCCCGTTATTTATAATTTTGTAATTAGATACAAAAACGATTACAATAAGTGACAAATTACTTTACAGTAAGAAATTAAACTTTGAGGCCCGTATTCTAAAACGAGACTCAACGTTGATCTTTATTTAAATTGAGTTAGAAAGGGATGGTGCTGTTTGTCGAATAGAGCGCTATCCCTTTCGCACTCTATTTAAGTAAAGATCAACGGTTGAGTCTCGTTTTAGAATACGGGCCTCAAAGATTTTTCAATATGTATAATTTTTTATACTCTAATGAGAATTCAAAACTAAAATAACTTTTTAGTACTATTCGTTGTGAATATACAAGTTGAGAAGTTTACAAGAAATTTCTAAAATTGATTGTGTTTTTATTTTTAAAACTTTTAAAATGTGTATGATGTTGTAAGGAGTCAATTTCTGATCTCAGTTATTACTTATGACCATGTTTACGAGTATATGCAGGAGATAGTATGATAAGGCTAAAATTATAGTAAGTTTTAATCAAAGCTAAGAAAAAAAAAAGAGAGAACCTTATTCGAACTGATTAATGATTCTTGATGACTGATTAACGTTAGCAGGTATTAGTTTCGTTGCAGACAGTTTTGTTTGGCTATATTATAATAATGTATGGCATTTTTAAATAAAACCTTTGAATCTATTATTGTTTTCTTAAATGTTATATCTGAAAACCTTTTCACATAAAAGCATCCTCTATTTATTATTCTTGGCCTGACTTTTTTTTAGAATGTACACTAGGCTTTATAAAGTGCACATGTGTTAACGTCGATCACGAATGATACCATTAGTTACTTATTCACGACTGTTACTTTACAATTTTTGGCGGCCTTACTCTTAAACAATACCTTTTTAGAACTTGGTGATGATTTTGCAATAACAAAATCATATGCGGGTAGAATTTCCATGGCAAATATACCAATAATTGCAAATTTCATGAAGCATTTTCTTGTGAAACTAGAAGAATTTGAAGAATCAAACATATAGAAGCTTTATTAAATCGAGTAGGGTGTCGATTGGTGCGACCCCCCAAGTGTTGAAACTGGAACGAAATTATCGAAAGCAGAAGTCAAGCTGACCAAACAAATAGCAAGTCTACGCATCCACATCGAGAGAGTCATACGTCGGCTAAGAGAATTTGGGATGTTAAAGCTACATTCTTGTGTAAACAGTCAATTAAATGGCAGACTTGACAATGTGATAGTTATAGCATGTGGCCTTATAAATTTACAAAATTCTCTAATTAGGAAATAATAATGGGTATATATTAGTTTTCCAAAAACTTATTAAACTGCTCATTAGATTTTTAACATAATCATGGTCAAAACTTACATTAATAATTTCGATTACATTATTTTTTTCAAAATCCCAGTGTGCTACACAAAAATAACATTTTTTTATACCTGTTACATGCATTTGTATTTGTACTTGAGCATAACACTTTTTTGATGGTAAACCATTTTTTACATAGTTTTTATAAGTGTCTTCACTTATGGGACATTTTATTTCAATTATGAAGTCTTGTTCATAAATGCCATCTGGAGACCCAGCAATTATTGGTTCATCTTTGGAAATGAAAAGGCCGCATTTACTCAATTTTTTCCCAAACTTATTCTGCAAAATTTGGAAAATTTTGTCCTCCAAACTACAACCCCTTTTCATGGCAGCTGTCTCCGGCACCCTACTACCCATTATAGTAGCAACCAATGAGCCTTCAGCTGTCTTGCATCTACTCACTTCATATGCTTTTGAGGCTGTTATGCGGGCATATCTCAACTCATACCACAATCTGTTCTTATTTTGATCTCTGGTGTTGAATTCAATTTTTTTTATCAGGTCATCAGACAGAATTTGGATCTTTTTTATAAAAGCCTCACTGCATGGCTCTCTATACTTTAAAACAAGTTGATGTAAAGAAAAGTTTTCGACATCATTGACGGAGTAGTCTACAGTTTGGCACTTTACCACCTCACAGTCTGTTACTTTTCTTTTTCTTGCTTCTTTTACAAATTTCTGCAACACATTAGAGTCAAATGTTGGCACATTACCAGAATGTTTTTCTTTGGCTAACTCAGATGCTAAAATATATTTTAATGAAGTGCCAACTTTCGATAACTTTAACAAGAAACTTGCGTACAGGATGGTTCCTCGCTTCTCCTATGCAGCCACATCAAAAATGCGACTGCATGTTTACATCCACCCGCAGATGCAGCACAATCATGACACTGTGCACTTTGGACGACGTTATCCTGTTGTTCGATGACCACAGTTACTGCATATGGCTTCGCGCGGACTTTGTGTTCAGGACAGACACGGCATTTAACAGTGCACAAAGTGCCTTCCCATTTTAGCTGCACGTAACCAACGGCGTCATCTCCATAACATTCTCTGGAGGAACTGAAAATTAATAATGTACACATGAGTCGTAATGAGCTCACACTTAAAACAAAATCAGTTTATGTACTTACCCTAAAACTAGGGTGATAGATATTTGTCTTTATTATTCGCAGATGTAGTATGGGTATTATGTGTTTTTCTAAAACACACAGCGTTGGGTGAAGAAGCTGTCTATGAATTCCTCGATTTACAAAGAAAATAATACAAAACCTTACCAGAATTCCTTTGCTCACGTCTTACTTTCACAATTTCAACACTAGAGGGCGTCGCTTGTCGCGCTCTTACTTGTCATCTTGTCAAGTGTCATAGCGTTTTGTGAATTCCTTACGATAAACGTCGGAATTTTTCCAATTAAGTTTTAAAAGTACAAATATACAAAAAATACGTATCAAATGGACTAACAATAAGTTAAAAGGCTCAGTGTGTGCGATCATCTAATAAACCCTCCAGATCAGTGGATGTTTTAGGATAGCATTCAAATTTCTTCTGAAGATGATAGTATTCATATTTTCTGAGATGGTGGACCGTCGTTTTTTAAGTACGACGACCGCATGTCGCAACGAGTATCTATCGCCTTTGCGTGAAATTCCAAAAGTACTTGCATTGTACATTCGTTTTGCAGGTAGGACTGTTGATAAAATATCGATATATCGAAATATCGATATTATTATTTAGAAATATCGATATTTATTACTAATATTATTTTGGGCGATATATCGATACTTCGATATTGAAATATGAATATCGACGGTCAATATTTTTTAAAAATAAGTTTTCATTATCTATGGTCTGTCTCTGTACTACTCTGTAGTCGGTGATTAATACAAGCAAAGTTTAAAAAGAAAGGTTATATAAAAATATTACTGTCTTGTTGTAATTAATGTAGTGGGAAAGCACGTGTTTACTCAGTTTTAACTTATTTAAAATCTAGTTACAAAGTAATAGTGAACTTCCATAATTATGTCGTCTTCGAAAAATTCTTCTATTGTGTGGACATATTTTAAGAAAGTAAATCTTTCAGTGCCTAATAATCGTAGTAGTCAAACAGCTGAACATATAAAACAACGAGTGTTTTTGAAAACTCTTACTGAGAGTTATTGGTATGCATAGTTCTTTAATGAAAATTCAACAATAATTGTTAAGAACCTAACATTTTCATACATTTATAATTTAATTTGTTTAATAAATATACTGAATTAAAAACTGTGTAAATTATTTCTGAGCCGACTTAGGATTGTTTTTTTTAAACGAAGACTATAAAAAAAAATATCGATCTATCGATATTTTTTTCGATATATCAAACTCCGATATTGATATATTTTAAAATATCGATATATCGAGAATACGATATTTTAAATATCAACAGTCCTATTTGCAGGTAGAGGTGGTATCCGGATGGAAACGAATCACAGGATACGTATCCCTCGCACTAGCGAAAGATGTAAATCCGCAAATGAAAAGGAGCTACATCGCCGTGGTACTGAATGAAACGCGGTAAACTAATCGCGACCTTATACCGTTGTAATAAAGTGTAAGCACACGCGGATCCGGACACGCATCGCGTTTACAGTCCGGAGGGGAAGGCGCGGAGAACGGGGGGAGGTGCCGCCGTGCGGTGAGCGCGGAAATCCGAACTTCATTGTATACAGACGTCAATTTGACACTTTTGACAGATAGATATAGTATGATTAGGATGCGTTCAGTTTCACCCATTTAATTTTCCTCAATAACTTATATATATTTTGTTGTTTTTTATTTTTCATTTTTGTATTAAAATTTATTTATGTATTATTTTATTTGTTATAATATCGTTTATTTGTATACCGTTGTGTTCCAGTCTCACTTCGTTGTATTGATTTTTTCTTTTTGAATCGTGGTATTAGTAATATTGGTATGTTTAAAATTTAAATTAAATCACTAAAGAGGTTCTGCCAGAAGAATAACAGTTAAATATAATTGTAATGCTTGTGCGCCGTATATGATACTATTTATAACGATATCTAAAATTTTATATTTTTTCATCTGTATTATAGTGTAATTGTAATTCAATTCATATTCAAATCATTTATTTTGAATAATTAATATCCAATTAACATTGAATTAAAATAAATTAGATGTAATAGATATAAACATAGAATTAACAAAATAGTAATTGATACACTTTGTATTTGTGCGTATTATTGTGTACGGATGTATGAACCTTATGTCGTTGTAATAAAGCACAGTTCGGCCGGCCGCGGCGCCGTGCATTTATTTACTGAACAGTAGGCACAACATCGTGGTTCTAAAAGAAACGAACATGGACTGCGAAAAGCGAAAGGATGAACTTTATGTCGTTGTAATAAAGCTCACACGGAGCTGGAACTGTATCTCGACGAACCGGCCGGCAGAGGCACCGTGTACTAACTGAACTACAAGCAGAACCGGACCCACAATCAAGAACTGCGGCTTCGGATTTCNATGTACACTAGGCTTTATAAAGTGCACATGTGTTAACGTCGATCACGAATGATACCATTAGTTACTTATTCACGACTGTTACTTTACAATTTTTGGCGGCCTTACTCTTAAACAATACCTTTTTAGAACTTGGTGATGATTTTGCAATAACAAAATCATATGCGGGTAGAATTTCCATGGCAAATATACCAATAATTGCAAATTTCATGAAGCATTTTCTTGTGAAACTAGAAGAATTTGAAGAATCAAACATATAGAAGCTTTATTAAATCGAGTAGGGTGTCGATTGGTGCGACCCCCAAGTGTTGAAACTGGAACGAATTATCGAAAGAAGTCAAGCTGACCAAACAAATAGCAAGTCTACGCATCCACATCGAGAGAGTCATACGTCGGCTAAGAGAATTTGGGATGTTAAAGCTACATTCTTGTGTAAACAGTCAATTAAATGGCAGACTTGACAATGTGATAGTTATAGCATGTGGCCTTATAAATTTACAAAATTCTCTAATTAGGAAATAATAATGGGTATATATTAGTTTTCCAAAAACTTATTAAACTGCTCATTAGATTTTTAACATAATCATGGTCAAAACTTACATTAATAATTTCGATTACATTATTTTTTTCAAAATCCCAGTGTGCTACACAAAAATAACATTTTTTTATACCTGTTACATGCATTTGTATTTGTACTTGAGCATAACACTTTTTTGATGGTAAACCATTTTTTACATAGTTTTTATAAGTGTCTTCACTTATGGGACATTTTATTTCAATTATGAAGTCTTGTTCATAAATGCCATCTGGAGACCCAGCAATTATTGGTTCATCTTTGGAAATGAAAAGGCCGCATTTACTCAATTTTTTCCCAAACTTATTCTGCAAAATTTGGAAAATTTTGTCCTCCAAACTACAACCCCTTTTCATGGCAGCTGTCTCCGGCACCCTACTACCCATTATAGTAGCAACCAATGAGCCTTCAGCTGTCTTGCATCTACTCACTTCATATGCTTTTGAGGCTGTTATGCGGGCATATCTCAACTCATACCACAATCTGTTCTTATTTTGATCTCTGGTGTTGAATTCAATTTTTTTTATCAGGTCATCAGACAGAATTTGGATCTTTTTTATAAAAGCCTCACTGCATGGCTCTCTATACTTTAAAACAAGTTGATGTAAAGAAAAGTTTTCGACATCATTGACGGAGTAGTCTACAGTTTGGCACTTTACCACCTCACAGTCTGTTACTTTTCTTTTTCTTGCTTCTTTTACAAATTTCTGCAACACATTAGAGTCAAATGTTGGCACATTACCAGAATGTTTTTCTTTGGCTAACTCAGATGCTAAAATATATTTTAATGAAGTGCCAACTTTCGATAACTTTAACAAGAAACTTGCGTACAGGATGGTTCCTCGCTTCTCCTATGCAGCCACATCAAAAATGCGACTGCATGTTTACATCCACCCGCAGATGCAGCACAATCATGACACTGTGCACTTTGGACGACGTTATCCTGTTGTTCGATGACCACAGTTACTGCATATGGCTTCGCGCGGACTTTGTGTTCAGGACAGACACGGCATTTAACAGTGCACAAAGTGCCTTCCCATTTTAGCTGCACGTAACCAACGGCGTCATCTCCATAACATTCTCTGGAGGAACTGAAAATTAATAATGTACACATGAGTCGTAATGAGCTCACACTTAAAACAAAATCAGTTTATGTACTTACCCTAAAACTAGGGTGATAGATATTTGTCTTTATTATTCGCAGATGTAGTATGGGTATTATGTGTTTTTCTAAAACACACAGCGTTGGTGAAAGCTGTCTATGAATTCCTCGATTTACAAAGAAAATAATACAAAACCTACCAGAATTCCTTTGCTCACGTCTTACTTTCACAATTTCAACACTAGAGGGCGTCGCTTGTCGCGCTCTTACTTGTCATCTTGTCAAGTGTCATAGCGTTTTGTGAATTCCTTACGATAAACGTCGGAATTTTTCCAATTAAGTTTTAAAAGTACAAATATACAAAAAATACGTATCAAAATGGAGTAACAATAAGTTAAAAAGGCTCAGAGTGTGTGCGATCATCTAATAAACCCTCCAGATCAGTGGATGTTTTAGGATAGCATTGAAATTCTTCTGAAGATGATAGTATTCATATTTTTCTGAAGATGGTGGACCGTCGTTTTTTAAGTACGACGACCGCATGTCGCAACGAGTATCTATCGCCCTTTGCGTGAAATTCCAAAAGTACTTGCATTGTACATTCGTTTTGCAGGTATTGTTAAAGTTCGAACATATGAGAATGTTCAGATTAGGCTCGTCGAAAAAATATCGATACATCGATATATCGATATTATTTTTTCAATGTATCGATATTTTTGAGCGATATTTAATGTATCGAGGTATCGATATAAAATTACAAGTATTGAAAAGGTATAAAAATCGATATTTTTTATAATTAAAAAATCCTAAAAAAGAATACTTTTTTTATACTAACATTTTTTAACAAATTACATTTTTTTTGTCTTTGGTCGACTTGATTTACTGCGTTTTAATTTGGTACTTAAGTTGGCTTTTAAGTTGGCAACTCTGTCTGTCAATGTCATTTCAGTGTCAGTGTCTGTGCTTCAACTATCCGTCCGTCCAAAGAGTATGTAAAGTAAGAGGCGGGACCTTAGATTAAGCATGTACTAGATGTAGTCATAAGACGTTGCCACTCTTATATCATTGTAATGCAATACACGTCATGTATCTTTGTCTATCACACGAATCCTAGTTACGAGTAGAAGAGACGGTTGATAGACGTTTGACAACTCTGACGTCGTGTCATTTTGTGGCCTCCAAAGAGGCCAAAACATTACGAGCTGTCGTGCAAATTTTTCACAAAGTGTCATAATTTTAATAAATATTTTGAAAAGAAATAAGTAAACGTAGAAAAATGTCGTGTTCTGCGGTAAATTGTTCTTCAAGAACCACCAAAGGAGGAGTAAAAGACCCGGAATTATCATTTCATAAGTAAATATTTGACGACATTTTCATTCATATTACGTAGTTGTAATGAGACTTATGGATAAAAAACATGTAGTAGTAGACTTTAAATAATGTTAGACATAAATTAGCTTGTATTAATTGTAGAAATTACGTTTAAAACAATATTATGCATGAAAATTTAAGGATGTTACATAGTGATGTACTCAACATATAATTCAATTCCATCGATAGTATTTCTTTAACAGTTTCTTTTATACAATTATTGAATTTTTAGGTTCCCGAAATGTCCACAAATCAGAGAAGAATGGGTTAAAAGTGTAAGGCGTGAAAACTGGGAGCCTACGAAGAACTCCAGGCTTTGCTTAAAATATTTTGAGCAATCCTGTTTCATCGTAGGCTTATCAATAAAAAAACTGAAATCCGATGCAGTACCAACCATTTTTGAAGGATATCCTGGATATTATCAACCTGTTAGTTATTTTTACTATTTAGACCCTTTTATGCGAGTCTTTTCTGTATAACTGGTTAGAGAAAGTAAGTTTTTTGTTTTCTTTAGATAGAAATAAATCTGTTTCTATACTATATATTTTAAAGTTTAAATTGGAATAGCATGACAATAAAAAGCGTACCGATAATGAAGTATGTTGTTTAAAGGCATACAAATAAAGTTCCTTTACGACAAACTACTGAGTGTAAGAACATATTTGTGTTCTGTAATCCACATTATAATTTTAACAAAAAAACATGAAAAAAAAAATGTTTTTAGGTCGCATATTTTAAACTGAAACTTTTTTTCATGATACCCACTATTGTGGGTTATCAATGTAGGTATGTATGGGTCTTTAAAAATTATAATGAGGCTTTCAGTATATATTTTTTAAATAAAATAATTTTTAAGTTTGAGTTTGTGAGTGTTATTTAACCGTAAAAATATAATATAGTCTATTTAATACCTACCAATAATATTTTGTTTTATTTGTTCCAACATCATCTAATTTTTAACCCAGGAAGACCAAACTTCAAAATATTTGCGTATAAAATTTATTATGGCTTTATTTTTAATTTTTGTTGTAGATAAAATTAACAGCGTTGCTGTATCTGACTTCATGTTATTTTTAACACAATTTATAATCATCTAATTCTGCAGGTGCGACGACGACGCCCGGCTTAATTCTAGCAATATGTTCGATACCAGGGTCACATCCCTAGTGACGCACACTAATACAAATCTGTAACTGCACACTAACAAAAATAAGACACCGCCTTTCAATATACAGTCTGTCTACCTCATAATATGTCTATGGGCGGGACTTCCATAGAAAAAAAAATTCTACACAAATGTCAAAACGGAGCAGAGATCTTGCACCAACTTAACGAAAGTATGCTGTCAATCATACCAACATGAGAAATAACAAATAGTGTTTGCAGTACATCCTACATAGAATATATCGATATCGATATTCGTAACGATATTATATATATATTATATATAATACTATTTCAAAATACTTTCAGAATCTCCATTTCGTTTTAATGGTAGAAGTAAATATATATTATTCTATACTTCTACCATTAAAACGAAATTGTATGATGAGTTAAACAGTAAATAAGTCAAGACCATAATTTATGTTATTTATTAAACAGTCATAAATATTTTTGTACGTAGACTGGTATTCACACAAATTACATGGTTCGAGGGCACATCTAAAACCCGATTTTGTTTAGTTTTTCATAATTTTGATTTCTTTCTATTTCTATTTTCGTAGCAACTTCAGGATGAAAAATAGACGTCATTTGTCATGGATGCTGCACCAGACTGAAAGTAAAACACGTAATATTAAAAGTTTTGAATAATTGTTTCAAACTTATTACTTTAAAATTTAAACTGCCTCCGTGGTATCAAACAACAATTGACTTAAACTACTATCTACTATAGTCTTGGTCAGAGTATACAGAAACATCAAACGACGGAGATGACTCTCCTAGAAGAAGCAAGCTCACTGAATACTTGCCATTTATTACTTTGCTATACTCATTAGTTGAGACTTTTTATTGCTATCTGCTCAATTTCACTAATCGCTACATTTTCTTTTTTGCATTCTTTTCTTATTAATAATGTAGATAGCCGAAACAGCAACATACCTAACATTTTGACCCATAGGGGAAGTCCGGGCATAGCGAACAGGCCAGGCAAAGCGAATACTCCCCACTACTAGCAAACTTCGGCCGCGATTCTGTCCGCCATGCGCAGGGACACCCACCCGGTACCCCTCAGTCCTGTATCAATCGAACTAACGAGCGGCCGCGTCTAATTTCGCATTAAATTTCAAAAATCGAAAAAGTGCACAATTGTTACAACATTTCATGGTAAGTAATTTGTTTATAACTATTAGTATATGTTTAGAATGATTATGAGTCGATTGTGTCCTTGAAGTGAATGTATTCAAGTAAAAATACTGAATGATTCGTTCGGTAATTCTTACTGTGTTCGGTTTTAGGTTAGATTCTGTTCAAAAAGTACATGCCGGGCAAAGTGATTTGGGCATAGCGGATACTATATTCGCTTTGCCCGTTGCCTATTCGATTTGCCCTAGTAGAAGTTGAGTGTGACTAAGTAGTATTTATATCTTCAATTGTTTCAGATGGTTTATAAATAAACGAAAACAGATCAAGCTCAGTGGAGTGAAGATACAATGATGATTGCTGTGGCAGAATGCAAGTCTGGGGCTCCAGTGAAAACGACAGCTACAAAATATGGCTTACCTTATGCTACACTTTATCGGCATGTGAAAAGTGGTAGTTCATCTGCTCAGCTTGGCCGATTGGGAGCGTTCAAGTATTACGTAACGCAATTTGGGGGCGGGGGGTCTAGTAAAACGTTACGATGCGTTACACGGGCGGGAGGGGTCCTTCTTACAACACGTTACGTAACATTATTTCTTTTTTTATAAAAAAATAGGGAAATAAAACTCCAATTGGCAACCCTTTTCGTTTACGTTTTACGGGGAATCTCTCGATTGTTAAAATAATAAAAGGTTAAAATAAATATGTTTTTTATTTGAAGAATTTATTAGTAAAAAGCTAAAATACTTAGGAGAATGAAGAGAAAACAATGTGTTTTGTAAAGCCAAAAAATTTATAAAAAAATAAACAAAAACGCAGGTGTTGCGAATTAAAAATCTCTTGTTTTATTATAAGCAATTAAAACTATACGAAGGATAAAAACTATAACAACTTTTTGCGACTTCAGGGTAAAAATGATGACTTGAGTGTTACGTAACCTTAGAGAGGGGGGGGGGGTACATAAAAACGTTTACGGAGCGTTACAGTGGGGGAGGGGGGTCAAAAATCTTCAAAAATTGCCTTACGTAATACTTGAACGCTCCCTTTTCGCAAAGTATTTACTGACGAGCAAGAAGCCGATCTTCAAAATATTTAAGAGGATGAACAGTGTTTTTATGGATTGACTCGTGAAGATTTCAAAAATTAGTCTATGTTTACGCAAAAAAATAATCTTGCACGCCCACCAAGTTGGGACAAAAATGAGAAAGCAGGAGATGACTGGTTAGCTGGTTTTTTGGGTAGAAATCCATCCATTTGCCTCAGAGTTCCAGAAGCGACTTCAGTTGCCAGGGTTAAGGCTTTAATCGTCCTCAAGTCGAACGGTTCTACGAGCTGCTGTCGGAACAGGTAGAAAAACACAAGATCGATGGTAGCAGGATATACAATGTCGATGAAACCGGGATACAAACGTCAACAAATAAGCCACCTAAGGTTCTTTCTACTAAGGGTAAGAAGCAGGTAGGGGTCATTGCTAGCACGGAACGAGGACAAACCACAACAATTGTGTGTTGCTGCAATGCATCTGGATCATTTATACCACCATTCATGATATTTGCACGCAAAAGGATGCAAGATCGCCTGTTGGATGGTTCTCCTCCAGAAACACAAGGAACTTGCTCTCCATCTGGGTGGATTAATGGAGAAATATTTTTGGAATGGATCAGGTTTTTTACTTACCATGTACGACCCACTGCAGAGAGTAAGGTTTTACTAATATTGGATAATCATGAAAGCCACAAATTTTATCCTGCCCTGGAGTATGCAAGTCAAAACCATGTAATTCTCTTGTCCCTACCCCCTCACACATCAAACAAGTTACAACCTTTGGATGTTGCCGTATATGGCCCCCTAAAAATATTCTTTGAACAAGAAATAAACCGATTCCAAAAGGCGCATCCAGGAAGGATTGTCAACCAATATGACGTGGCGAGATTGTTCACTCCTGCATATCTGAAATGTGCTACTGCCAACAATGCTGTCAAAGGTTTTTTTTTTTTTTTTTAATCTTTATTTATTGAAAGGAGTTTTGTCATACAGTGACAATGTCACTCCCGTAAGGTTAACAAGAGGTACAATCATAACATTTAAAGTATTTAACAAAAAATATTGCAGTACATCTGCACCAGTATTCTGGCATCATCAGATAATGGAGAAGCCAAAATACTGTTACAGAGACCCACTTCATAGTTTCGAAAAAGTCTTTGGAAGGACTCGTTACGGGCACATTCAGTCAATATATGTGAAACATCTTCCAATACACCACAAACAGCACAGTTAGGCGTCTCAGTAAGACCCATTAGGTGTTTAAACTTATTTGACGGAATGTGTCCTGAACGCAGTCTCAATAGAATTACTATATAACTTCTATTTAAACATATTTTGTCAAACCACGGACGACTAAGTGGCTGACACTGTATTGTCTTATACCAAATACCTTTGTCTCGCGATCTTTTATCAAAATATTCGCGCCACAACTGCTTACAATCTATTCGAACTTCACCTAGTACTTCACTATGCAACGGAAGACATTCATACCTTATACCCTCATTTATAGCTTGTTTGGCTGCTAAATCAGCCATCTCGTTACCCTTAATACCTATATGTGAGGGGGATCCATTGTATAACTACATTTTTATTAAGGTTTTCAAACACCCGGTTTATGGCCAATAAATAAAGATGTGTTCGGAGAAGAAGACTACGCACCGTCTTCAACAAGCCTCTGTGATCGTAATGTCGCTAATCAAGATGATGGTCTTCAAACGTTAGCTAATCAAGATAATTCCGAACTCCCTTCGACATCTAGAAAAAGAGCTCAACACGAGGCGGTTGAAACCAACCAATCTGTGACTTTACATGAGGTGGATGATGAAACATCAACTGAAGTTGATAAATCTTCAGGTCCAAACAGTGAACCGCCAGCTCGTCAGGAAGTAAGTTTGGAATCAAACATTCAAGGATCATCAAGAGGTCCTTCCACATCAAACTTGGTAGCGTTCGAAATGGCTGTTGATGCAGAAAGATCCTCAACACTAAGTCTTAGAAAGTTTAGAAAAGAAAATAAGACTTCAAACAGTTCTAAAGTGTCTATGCCAGAATTAGACAAAGCAACTTTGGTTCCTTCAACGCCTGAAAAAATTGGACCTGAAAAAGATGATTCTACTAAAGATGAAGATGTGGTTTTGAAACGGGACTGTGCCTTGCCTACAGAGATCATATCTTTGCCTGAATTTATTGATTCTACCACAACGTCAATTGTAGATCTCAATGAGCTAGACCCACTTCAAAGCATGATGGATGAAGAAAATGATTCCTGCATGGAAAAAGGTCCAGAACCATCTGCTTCTGCAATTTATTTCAGCCCCAAAGAGATTAAACCCCTTCCAACACCATGTGTGCCAATGAGTACCCGCAAGCGAAAGATACAAAAGTCAGAAGTTCTTACGAGCACTCCAGTGAAAGAGGAACAAAAAGTTAAGTTTACAAAAATGAATACAACTGTATTAAAAAATTTAAACAAAGATTTAGATAAAAAACCAAAAACCAAAAATATAACAAAGAAAAATACCAAAAATTATAAAGTTAAGAAAGCTCAGAAAGAAGATACTAATATAAAATATACTTGTTATTTTTGTGGAGAAGATTATACAGAAATAAACGGACAACCAATAGATGATTGGATCCAATGTAGCTCCTGTAGCCAATGGAGTCATGAAAAATGTACGGCTTATGAAGGAATAGGCTTATTTATTTGTGACAACTGTACTGATTAGTTTTATTGTAGAAAAATTACTTGTGTTCACTTTGCCCTATCATCTTATCCACTTTACCCGGTGGGTTGGGCAAAGCGGATAGATCTCCTAATTTCATATTATTAATAATTTTGACTAAAGTATTAATGTTACGTATTTCTGTTGATTATATTGAAAACTTTAATAAATACTGATTTCTATAAACAAATGATTTTATTTCTATGTCAACTATTTCTGTTTCTACAACACTTCAAACATTAAGGTGTTCACTTTGCCCGGACTTCCCCCTACTTATTTATGAGTTTGTTTTATTATCTATTGACACTGCATGTTGTTCTTTTACAAGATAACGCTCTTCTCTGTACTTGTAAGGGGAACCATGTATAAGGTACTTGTTAAATCTGTTTTGTTCCAAGAGACTTAATTGAAAGTGCATTTATTGTTCCATTGAAATTTCCATTGTAAACAACACAATATTTCATTAAGTCTATTAGAACAAAATAGGTTTAACAAGTAGCTTCAACATGGTTTCTGTTACAATTACAAGTAGAAAGAACTAGTATACATCTATATATATACATATATATAAATACATCTATAATAAGTTTCGGGTTCAGATATGCAGAGGCGCTGCTTATCAATTCGTTGTACAAAATAAACCGCAAGAGGTCTCTTTTCCCGTATATAATACTACTCTTTGCCCGCAACTCGAGCGGTGTACGGGTGTTTTTTTTGTGTAGGGACCCTGTGTACGCCGTTCGACCCACCATGAGTCGTCGAATCGACGAAGGTTAGTATTAACGTTATTCTTGCAGAGTTATTTTCCATTCCGTTTTTGGTGTTATAATTATTTCGGTGTTCTGTAAACTTTGAACTTTATTTGCCTACACTGAAATAAGAACCTACATTATTTTTATTAGTATATATTTTTATTTTAGATACGATTCTCCGGCTATTGTTAGAAGATAATAGTGACGAAGACTGCTCTGCGAGTGAGAAAGAAGATCACCTTGAGGCTGATCCGGCTTATGAAACAGATGGTTAGGAAGAGATTTTTTCTGTGGTAGAACATTCGCCTTCTACTGAAGATATTCCTAGCACTTCGGGTCAACCACATGAACTAATTATTACATCATCACGTAATATTCTTCGCGGAAAAGACAAAACACAAATGGTCATCAGTGAAACCGAGTTCACGAAGCCGAACGGCCTCAAGAAATATTGTTCATATCAGACCTGGGCCTACTATAACAGATTGTTTTCATTTTTCAGTGAAACCATCCGAACAACCATGCACGAAGCGTTCTATTCTATCTGAAATCGCACGAGTTTTCGATCCGGTGGGTTTTCTATCCCCAATCACAATCAAAGCTAAATGCTTGATCCAAAAGCTTTGGATCATCGGTGTGAGTTGGGATGAAACCCCTCCTAACGAAGTTATTCAAGCATGGGCTTCATATTCAGATCAACTGCCGCTATTAAAGGAACTTCGTATACAACGTAACATTACTATTCCTAACGTTAAAGTATACGAATTGCATGGATTTTGTGATAGCTCGGAGTTAGCGTATGGTGCCGTAATTTATTTACGTTCGCTCGATAAAAAGGATGATGTCCATGTCAACTTTGTGTGTTCCAAAGCAAGTGTTGTACCTCTGAAACGTATTTCATTACCTCGCTTAGAACTATGCTCAGCGGTATTATTGGCTGATCTATACAGGTATGTTCGTGATACATACCTTAAACATCTTTCAATTCATTCCGTTTTTTTGTGGTCAGACGCCACAATCGTATTGTATTGGCTGCGCTCTCACTCGGCGCGCTGGGCCACTTTCGTGGCTAATCGTGTGAGCCACATCCAGGAGATTGCTCCTCTTGAGTGTTGGCGTCACGTTCCCTCTGGAGACAATCCAGCGGACATCTGTTCCCGTGGTCTATACCCAAGTGATATTTTGAGTAATTTCTTATGGTGGGCGGGACCGCG
>PQWD01002664.1:0-13202 GCA_019425675.1 Leucinodes orbonalis
CGAGCACACATACACAAACACGCGCGCACACAAAAACACGCACGCGCGTACCCGCAAACGTACTTTACGTACAAAAATGACTATATAGGTAACACTTAGATACAATGTTATAGGTACGAGTATTATACAATCAGCTTCTTTCGCTAATTAAACCTGAGCGTTCTTTGTAAACTTTCATAAAAAATATCTTACTCCCTTCATTACCACTGACCTGCAAAGATACCCCGAAGGTGTCATAAACTCCTCCCACTTCTCAGCATCCCGCCCAGTGAGCCTGATCTTTCCGTAGCCAAGTGGACCGTCCTGCAGCCGACAAGACTCTGAACTGTTCAACACCGGCAGAGAGTCCAGGGTTACCAGATATTCCAGGGAACGAGATCGCATCTGGGGATGAAATAAGTAGTTTATTTTTATTTTAAGAATCTTAATGAATCAAACAGAGCCTCTAGATTGCAATAATGAACTAAATATATATAATTGTAGTAAGTAGTAATATATACGTCTTTTTTTTTTTGAACTTAATTTTTGTGTAATTTTGATAAATGTAGAGTTAGGCCTTAACTCCAGTTAACTTCATCATCAGCTTATTAAACTTCCCCACCGAGGGGCACGGGCCTACCCTAAAAAGTAGGTATAGGCCTTAGTCGTCCACGCAGGCCTAGTCCGGATTGGACGAAATTAACCTTGGAATCTCTTCTTTCCTTCTCACGATGTTTTCCTTCACCGAAGAGCGTCTGATAACGTACATATAATTACGAAAATTCTAAAACACATTAGTACGTGGCGGGATTTGAACCTGCGCCCTTCGACCGGAAGGCAACAGCTCAGACCATTGAGCCACCGACGCTCTTAACCAGTTAACTTGTCGTTATAAAACAGGCAATGTAACTTTCCATGTTACCACCATCGTGTCTTTCTAAGATAAGTATTGTGGTTACCTTCTTCCCCCTGTGAAGGGCAATGAGGTGGCAGCACCTGAACCTCGGGTCCCTCTGGCCAGCCCCGTCCACAATGCGCTGCACCAGGCCCTCCACGGCTCCCTCCATCTCCGTGGACATGCGCCCTGTGAACAAAATATTGGATACAAGGACAATGGGCAGCAAAAATATCCATAAATCCAAAGCCGTTATATACTATATGAAGTGTAAAGAAGCGAGACAATATTTGAAATCTGAACTTAAGTTTTAGTAGAACATAAAATGTCCACTTCAAATGTTGAAATTTGAAGAGGATATATACTTTATTAAAAAGACAATATCACATCACCAAAGTGCGAAGACGTACATTATTTTAAGAGACTTAATTATATCTGTTTCGTCCTTGTAAAGAAAATTACGAATAACTACATTATTTTCATAATTCATTTGTAGTATATTTTAACCAATTTAAAATGAAAAGCAATGATAAGTTTGCCTGTGTTAGTTTTCAGTACCTCAAAATGAAAACGGCATCCTTATTCAAACAATAAAACATAAAACTGGTCAGCAAGTGGCAACTGTCACTGTGTTGACAGAATGGGTTAATCTTAACTACAATATCGACGAAAACTTAATTCATCATATGGTATATAAGCCTGAGTCGACCACGCGGGCCCAGTGCGGAATGGCCGACTTCACGCACAACATATGAATCTCTTCGTATGTGTGCTCAGTTTCCCTCACGATGATTTCCTTTACCGTAAGAGCGTCGGATAAACGTACACATAATCCGGTACTTGACACCACTAATCGTTGACATACTTTTTATGAACTGTCAAAAAGGAACGTTTCCATATATTTTGTATAAGATCAGTAATATGTGACGTCATTGCTCACTAGCATGAATATACCTCATATTTATTGGTTTCAATGTATTTAAAAATACAATATTGCAAATAAATATTTTCTTAAAATAGAGTGAGTGCCTCAGAGTCCTGAGGTTCTGGATAAATGACTTCAATTATACAAGCTTCCTTTTGAGATGCCTCTTAAACCTTTTCTTAAGACCGAGTTGAAATAGTCTTACCTATAACTTCCGTTATCAAGGATTCCTCATAAAATTTATCAGGTAAGATAATACCTAGTGATTACAAACCTTTCTGATCATCGTCATACAGTGTGTCAACGTATGAGTTGAGCGCGCGCAGCTGATTCACAGTGAACTTGAGTCCTGTGGCTGGGAGCCGGAGATCAGCTCCTAACACCTCGCCAGTTACCGCAGATGGTGCTGAACCCATCCCTGTTTAAAAATATCAATCGAAAACCATAAAATTAATCAGCTATCTAAACTGAACGCTCAGGTCTCAAATTATCAAATTAAAGTGATGTCTCCCTCTTTTGAAAAAATAATATTCACACAGTGCCATCTAGTCCAAATCTTAGACAGGAGCTTGTATAAGGGCTATAAACAACTGAGAAACATTTATATACATATATATTTTAATGTAAAATACATATATATTTTACATAGAAAACAATAACACAAACATGTTCATGCATACATCTTTGCACTGCACAGGGATCAAACCTGGAGTCTTTGGCGTTGTAGCAGACTTCACAACCACTACACCACATGGGTCGTCAGTTATGATTCAAAATAAAATCATAAATAAATTGTCAAACTAAATTAAACTAGAATATAAATTATTAGACTAGAAATGATTCCTGACCTTGAAACAAAACTATAACTGGCTAGCAAATGCATCGTTCACATTCGTGTATCGATTGTGTTACATCGATTATGCGCGCGCGCACAATGTCGAGCGAGATCAAAATGGCGATTGCGGTATTTCCGGCGGAAGGGCATTATCTGTCGCCGGTCATGCGCACAGGTGACCGTGAGGGCCGGCTGGATCATGGACCCTGTTATCTATGATTGGTTCATAAAAACGATGGCATATTTTTTATACTTTCTAGCACGGCTTTTAGTCTAAACCGGGGGGTTCTTAATAGATAAAAAAATACACATTAAAATTGGTTCAGGTTTTTTGTGTAAGTAGGTAAAGATAATGAACGTTTTGCGAAAGTTATTGTTGGAAGTTATTCGCCCATCATTGAGCGTCGGAGGCTCAATGGTGTGGACTGTTACCCTCCTACCTTTTGAAGTGAACTAATAACTTTGGATAGATACCCAGGATTTTTCATTAGATAATATCCTCCAACAAATCTCAGAAGTGCACAACATTTATATTTCACAGGACTGTAACTGCCACTGCGATGGACCTACCTAGACGACTAAGTATTGAGCCCACAGACATCAGAATATACATTAGACTGGACAAGCGCCAAGTTTATAGGCAGTCCCAGTGTCGCAATTCTTTTCGGTTCTTACCTGTTGAAAAGTTATTATATTCTTGGTAATTTTACTGATTCATTGCGATGATGGCATGTTGCAATTTGCACAGGATGGCATTTTGGAAAAAAACGGTAATTTATTAATATTCATGCTCTTGACTCGTCTCACAGAGCGTAAACTGTAGCCAGTGTATGCTCGTTGAGCTTACTGATGTCGCACTTTAAACGCGGCTGCCCCATCTCCTGTATTGGGAAATCTGTGAGCCTAACACTACCACGTGCCTTCTTTCTTGTTGTGTTCAGACACAGTTGTGTGTTTCTTAGGTTATGTTACCTGGGTCAGCCTAGGTAACATAACCAAAGAAATTTGTAGTTCAAAATATACATTATGAACTCTATTTATCCATAAATACATACAATACTACTGTATTGTACAATGTACAATTACACAATACAAGTAATTATAGTACAATTGTATGTACTCATACAATTGTGTAGAGCGTCGGTGGCTCAATGGTGTGGACTGTCGCCCTCCTACCGGGAGGGCGGAGGTTCAAATCCCGCCACGTACCAATGTGTTTTCGAATTTTCGAAAAATATATGTACGTTATCCGACGCTCTTACGGTGAAGGAAAAAACCATCGTGAGGAAACCTGCGCACGCCTGCGAAGAAATTCAAAGGTTGTGCGTGAAGTCGTCCAACCCGCACTGGGCCCGCGTGGACGACTAAGGCCTAATCATCCTATACGGGTAGGCTCATGCCCCTCGGTGGGGACGTTTAATGAGCTGATAATGATGATACAATTGTGTACACTACCAAGTCTATTTCCCTTAGAGATTAGTAAAATTTGATTTTAAAGCGGATATAAAAAAATACATAACAAATTTTAAGCCCACCCAGAGCAATGATCGAGTCCTCATTACTCCCAGTTTAAACATTCTTCGACATTCAAAGCGTGTAATTATACCAACTCTCGGGGCTACGTCGCCTTGAAAAGTTACAAAATGGGGGCATGAATCATAGATAACAGACGGACAACGGCACTTGTTGAATCTCTGCTTATCTGCCTTAGTCGAGGGATTAGTAACGCTTACTGCCTCAATGGTCAAAGTGTAACCAATTTAGCGGTTTATCTTGAGCTGACGAGACGTTCCAACGCTTTTGGAAGTTATGTCGCTATGTGAGAAGCTGTAGGGTGATCAAAAAGAATAATGTTTTACAATTTACCTCATCATCTGATTAGACGTCTCCACCGGCACGAGCCTACCCGTATGGGTGTATATATTAGTCGTCCACGCGGGCCCAGTGCGGGTTGGACGACTTCACGCACAACCTTTGAACCTCATCGCAGGCGTGCGCAGGTTTCCTCACGACATTTTCCTTCACCGAAAGAGCGTCGGATAACGTACATATTTTGACGACCCATTTGGTGTTGCGGTTGAGAGGTCGGCCGCAACACCTAGGGTTCCGGGTTCGATCCCCGGGCAGTACAAACATTTGTGTGCATGAACATGTCTGTTTGTAATGGTCTGGGTGTTTTCTATGTATAATATGTATGTATTTACAAAAATATTTTTTATATATGTATGTTTATCCGTTGTTTAGTACCCATAAAACTGGCTTAACGCTTAACTTAGGGCTAGATGGCGCTGTGTGAGTGTCAGTAGATATTTATTTATTTACATAATTTCGAAAATTCGAAAACACATTAGTACGTGTCGGGATTTGAACCTGCGCTCTCCCGATCGAAGGCGACAGTCCTCCCATTGAGCCCCGACGCTCTTAAACAATATAGAACATTGAAATATTTCTTCAATGGTAGGCGTTGGTTCACAAGTTCAAAGTCACTCAACGCGCAATAGAGCGAGCTATGCTCGGAGTCTCTCTTAGGGATAAGATCAGAAATGATTTAATCCGTAAGAGGACTAAAGTTACCGACATAGCCTGCCGGATCGCCAAGTTGAGGTGGCAGTTGGCTGGTCACGTATGTCGCAGAACCGATGGCCGTTGAAGCAGACGAGTTCTGGAGTGGAGACCGCGTCTTGGTAAGCGTAACATAGGACGCCTGCGCCAGATCGATTAACCTACGACTTGCAAAAGGTCGCTCTTGAGGCTGGATGTAAAAAGCGGAGGACCGGGATATTTGGCGCAAAATGAGGGAGACCTATGTCCAGAAGTGGACTGCAATAAATTAAGAAGACTCCCCCATTGGGTCACGTGGTGGGTTTGGGTCCAATCTTCCTATAGCTGTGTAGTAGGGAAGGCCTGTGCCTGTACAGTGGATCATTATAGACTGATGATGAAGATACATTTAAATTATTGAACTTTCTCGCAACAAATTTATAAAATAACATTATCATTTAACTAAATTAGATAGTCATATATTAAAAGACAACAAAATTATCATTTAACTAAATTAGACATTGGGAAACAATATACCCGTATAGGGTACTTTGTTTTTTCAATGTCGCATCATTGAACTGATAATTTTGATAAATTCAGACCTCAGGTACAAAAATAAAGTCATAAATATATTCTTTTTTAATATTCTTTGGCGAATCTTTTGGAACCTGACAAAATATATTTATTTCATCGTATTAATTTATATGTCGGTCACTCTTAACTAGAGTGACCGACATAGCCCACAGGATAAGCAAGTTGAAGTGGCAGTGGGCAGGGCACATAGTGCGTAGAACCGATGGCCGATGGGGCGGAAAGGTTCTCGAGTGGCGTCCGCGTAACGGAAAACGAAGCGTAGGCCGACCCCCAACCAGATGGTCTGATGATCTGGTTAAGGTGGCAGGTAGCAGATGGATGTCAACTGCAAGGGATCGGTCCGCGTGGAAATCATTAGGGGAGGCCTTCGTTCAGCAGTGGACTTTCTAGGCTGTAATGATGATATGATGATGATTAATTTATAAGTCCACGCTCGATTTCCTCAACCAACTTAGTTGCCTTATGAATGAAAAAGTACGAGTAAATATACTCTAGGGTCCATTTTCTGTATAGATTCGAACTAAAATTGGAAAAAGTGTAATTACTTTCATAGTTACTTGACATCATATGACTGATTCTCTTCGTCTTCTCTCTAAACCTTTGTCATTTACTTGGGGTCGGCCATCCTTATCCGCATTTTTCTTGTGTTACGCCTTTAGGTCTTTTCGACCGTCGTCAACCATGTGGCAGGTGGTCTATCACTACCAATTTTAGGGCAAGTTTTTCCATCATCTTCATTGGAACGAATCTGAACGTCACCATACCAGCAAACTTTTCTTTTACTTTATCAGCTATTGACGCTACTTCGAAACTTCCCTTGATGTGTTCATTTTGAATTTTGTCTATAATTAATTATGATTGTCGTATGTATGTATCAATCATCATCATCAGCTCATTGAATGTCCCCACCGAGTGGCACGAGTCTTTCCGTATGGGTGTTTAGGCCTTAGTCGTCCACGCGGGCCCAGTGCGGATTGGACGACTTCACGCACAACCTTTGAATCTCTTCGCAGGCGTGCGCAGGTTTCCTCACGATGTTTCCCTTCACGTTAGAGTGTCGGATAACGTACATATAATTTCGAAAATTCGAAAACAAATTGGTACTCGGTGGGATTTGAACCACAGCCCTTCCGTAGGAGGAAACAGTCCACACCAATGAGCCACCGACACTCACCAATAAATGGGTATAATACGCGACCTAAAATTTTTCTCACTATCTTTAAATTTTTATTTAACATGGCAATTAGCGAGCGCAGATAGCTCTCAGCCTATCCACTACCTAGGTTAGACCGTGAATAATTCAAATTAAACACAATTAAGAGAATAGTCTCCCCATCATGCCGCGTAATGATAGAAGGTTGTCATGTTGTCACAGCCGAGTGCTCGGGCGCCTTCCGGCTCGCAACAATGGGCCAACACCAAACAACGTATCATTGGTTCAACATCTTCGACAAATTGGTGGGTTCGGATGACTTCCGGTGCATTGTTTTGTTTGTGTATACAAATATTATGAACATTGAATCATCTTAATTTTTTTAGTAACTTTGTCATCACATCAGCTCAATAAATGTCCCACCGAGGGGGACGACCTACCCGTATATGATGTATAGAAATTTGCCGTCCATGAGGGTCCATTGTGAATTGGCGAATTCGCGAACAACCTTTGAATAAATTTCGCAGCGTGCGCACCGTAAGAACGTCAATTAAACGTACAAATCATTTTGAAAATTCGAAATATATTGGTAGGTGGCAAGTTTGAACCTGCACCCTCCAGATCGGAAGGCAACAGTCCACACCAATGTGCTACCGACGCATCATTTACTAAGAAATAATTCAGAAATTGTAAGTACTTAAACATTGTTACTAGCGAAGGCCGTTTCAGAAGCAAATACCTGACTGTACTTAACAGCGGATGTACGTGTTAAGTGATTTTTTCATTAGGTGTCTCGCAAGATTGGCGAACATTCATTTCAATGAATAGGTTAGCTTTAGTATTTAGACTTAGAGGCTATGTCCTAAGAAATAATTTTAAACCTAGAAATTTCAACGAACGAGTAGCGCGGAACTTAAAAAATAATGATAATGAACGGGCTTTCGAAATACTTTAACCTGCCAATGATTTTTATTTAGCATCATAGGACGTCTTGATTTCAAAAGATCGAAGATTTACGAAAGGTACTTCCTAAGGGTAGTACTTATAAAGGAAAGCGGCGGATCAGGAAAGCAAATGGGGGAGACGTATGTTCAGCAGTGGACTGCGATGGTTTGTTGCCAAAACACTCATGCCAACGAGCTACACATACACTTTTGGTCCCAAGTTAACATTAACTTATTTACAAGTCGTAAACCTTGTAAAAAACCTACATACGTCTACGTGAGTCTAACAAATGCAAAATGCAGGCAGCTTGTAACGCATTCTTAAATTGTGTAGGTTATTTGATTAATATTTATGAATTCCTTACTCATAATTAAATATTACACTACAATATTACTCTACAATAGACATACAACAGACATAGGTCGCCACTCGGACGGACAAGTAATTCTTATGAACTATATAATTTACGTAATTATTCATAATTCGAGCTGGTGATTTTGGAATAAAATGTCTTATTTCCTTTACCCAAGCGTCATTTGCTTGATTTGTCAAATTTGCGATTCATTCCCGTTTTTTACGGCCCATTTGGTGTAATGGTTGACACGTCGGCTATTACGGGTTTCTCCCCGGGCAGTACAAACATTTGTGTGCATAAACATGTCTGTTTGTATTGGTCTGGGTGTTTTCTATAATAAATTATGTATGTATTTACAAAAAATGTGAAAGTATGTTTTTCGATTGTTTAGTAGTACCCATTTTACAGGTTTTAGCATTTATGGTTAATTTGGGGCCCGGTGGCTGTGTAGAAAACACATAAACCCCTTCATGTGTTTGAAATGCCCGGACATGGAACCCTACGTAGAAACCGACGTCACGACCACTACACCACTGACTGACTTACTTGAACAAACATTACATTCGGTAAATAGTCATCATCATCATCATCATCATCATTATTACAGCCTAATTATGTCCACTGCTGAACAAAGGCCTCCCCTAATGATTTCCACGCGCACCGATCCCTTGCAGTTGACATCCATCTGCTACCCGCCACCTTAACCAGATCATCCGTCCATCTGGTCAGGGGTCGGCCTACGCTTCGCTTTCCGTTACGTGGACGCCACTCGAGTACCTTTCCGCCCCATCGGCCTTCGGTTCTACGCACTATGTGCCCTGCCCACTGCCACTTCAACTAAATAGTAATCTTACTCAATGCTAAGTCCTTCAGGGAGAGTTATTACCTCGAGTCATCATTTCTGAGAGCGACAAGACGTCCATTAATACCTACATCACTTTGACAAAACGAACGTCAACTACGAAGATATGTATGGATGAATAATAAATCATCTTAGTAACAAAGCCACAGTTTGAGTTGAGGATCATTATTCAAATCACAAATTGAAATACTATTTAAGACATACCATAGTTTCTGAGTATTTAAAAATCGATGTAAGTTTTGATTTTTGGGGCTGGAAATTTGTGCTTAATGAGTACATATTGCGAAAGGTTGCTGGTGGAGGCTGGATGAGTAAAGTGGAGGACCGAGGTATCTGGCGCAAAATGGGGAGACCTATGTCCAGCAGTGGACTGCGATAGGTTGAAGAGAGAGAGTACATATACTTAAATGTAGTGTAGTAGATTTAAAATCAACGCGCTACGCTTACTATAGCTATGGGACTAGTCAGGCTTTATAAGATCTCTATTTAAAAATTACTAACCTATATGTTCGGAAAACCCCCAACTTTAATTACAAACACAAAATGTAAAGTTTTGATTAAACTATGGATAGGAAAGTTAATACGAGTACAAAGTTATTTTTTTTTTTGCAGAATTATGATTTACCTGTAAGTGTGAATTGGTAATGAAAAAATTAATGGATAGAACTTGTAAACAAAAATGACACATATTTTAATATAGGTGTGTAACAAAAACAGTCAAAATTTATTAAAAACTAACTTACCTGTGCTAAAGCATTCCAATAAAAAAATATACAAAGCTTGATTCTATTTTAAAAACACAAAAAGTCGGTTCCCGCTTATTTTGCGACACTGCACAGATGAAATAATAAAAAAAACTGGCGCGTAAATGTTCAAACGCATGGCGCGCGCCATGCAGCCAGCGGACAAGTGTTTGATTTCCGATGCACGCAGCGCAGACACGTTGTAACACCTAAACACCGCCATTGTTTGGTTGTTTGCCGTTTGCTTTACGCGAGTTAGACATAGGTACATGATATTTGGGCACAGTGTTTGTGTTTTCCTGAATTTGGCGAATATTTGTCCAAAAGTATGGAAAGCCTTGAAATATAATATTCATTAAATTTAAAAGGCACTACAAAGTATTTTCAGAAAATTATTACTGTATGATTCTGTTATATCAGTAAAATACTACTTAATATAACCTTTAGGTAGTCCATTGGCATGTAAAAGACGGACGTAAGTAATTGCTGACACTTTGATCAGTCTGATTTTTTTATTGGTTGAAATCGAGGATTTCCAGTCATCATGATCATTACCTCATTAAATGTCCCCACCGAGGGCCACGAGTCTACCTGTAAAGGTTGTATAGACCTTAATCGACCACACGAGCCCTGCACACTGCGGGTTGGACGACTTCACGCACAACCCTTGAATCACTCCGTAGGTATGCGTAGGTTTCCTCACGATGTTAGCTTCGGATAACGTACTCATACATACAATTCCGAATTTTCGACGTACGCGACAGGATGCGAACCTGTATTCTCCAGATTGGAAGGCAACACTCCAACATCAATAAGCCTCCAGTAGTTAAAGATATTGTAAGGCAGTGAGATGGCGTTAAAGGTTTTGGTCCCAGCTGCTTCCTTAGGATGATAGTCGTTAACACCTACTAATTCTCACTAATATGCAAATGAACTACGTCCGAATCCTGGATTTATAGGAAGGCCTGTTCCTTACAATGGATCGTTATAGGCTATTTGGTTGATCATAGATATATATAACCGATATGTAAAATTAACGAAACAACTATCTAGAACAGACAACATAGTTTCGTGATCACTATTCGAAACTTCTTATCACAAATGCTCCGAGTTGCGTGCCAAGGCGCGGGGCGAATTAAAAAACTATTAGGAACTTCGTATCACACCCTAACGTGAGGTGTAACCCAGAAAGGACGTAGATATGTTTGACTAATGGAATATTTAACTCGCTCTGTATACAAATATTATTATTTTAGTGGTATTCTTATAAAACGTTGGTTTGCTTATTATAGTCACTAAATATAAAAAAACACACACCCAGACCAAACATGTTCATGCACACAAATGTTTGTACTGCCCGGGGATCAAACGCGGATCCTTGGTGTAGCCGACGTCTCAACCGCTACACCAAATGGGTCGTCATATCTGCTTCTTTTTAATATATAAAATCATTGGTGCAAATCATATATTTATTCAAGTCGTTCCATGAAGCCTTAATTTAATTATTGTATTTGACTTTAAACTGTTTCATTATTTCCAATCGTACAACACAATTTGAACGCAAGGCTACTAATATATTTGAACGAGGTCCAAAACTACTGATTAGTCTGCCCGCACCAAATGAATTCGCTAACTTCGGCACGCCACGTACATAGAATTACATTTTACACGTTACCATTTCCCGCCAATGGTCGCCATGAACTTAACTTTTAAGCCTACCTTTGTTTTTTCATTCAAAATTGCAGAACACACTATCATAATTACATTACATTTTAAAATAATTATTAAAATCAAACATACAAAAACCAGGACCAGGGCAAACCTTTATAAATTGTTATGCTTTTCTCAATAAATAATTATTATTATCACTATCTAAATCTATTGCCAATAGTATTTATTTTAGCATCTGTCGACGATATAGTTGCTAGCGCCTCTCACACCACGCTAAGATACTTTTTCTATATTTACTTACAGGGGTCACAACAAAGTAGGTTTGTATAGTACGTACGAACTTGCGCGGCTTCATCACCGTGTGTTTCCGCCGTACCACAATGTTCGTTTCGTTTTCAATTCCAGTGCAACATATGCTCCAGGGAAGTTCAAGAGCTACAATTAGAACCAACATGCATTTACTAGACTAGTTATAAATCATGATTACAACCATCGCTGTAACATTGATCATTCGAGGATTCGGATACCCACCGCGAACTTTTCATCATCATTTACAACCTTAAACGTCCACTGCTGAACGAAGGCCGCCCCTAATGATTTCACCTTAACCAGGTCAATCAGTTCATCTGGTAGGGGGTCGGCCTACACTTCCGTTTTCCGTTACGTAGACGCCACTCGAGAACCTTTTCACCCCATCGGCCATCGGTTCTACGCACTATGTGCTTTGCCCATTGCCACTTCAACTTGCTTATCTTGTGGGCTATGTCGGTTACCCTAGTTCTCCTACGGATATCCGTGTTCCGAATTTTATCGTGTAGGAAAACACTTAACAAAGCCCTCTCCATACCACGTTGAGCAACTTTTAGCCTATATAAGAGGCCCTTAGTAAGCGACCACGTTTCGCTTCCGTATGTCAATAACTGGCAACACACACTGGTCAAAGACTTTCGTCTTGAGACACTAAGGTATTTTGGACGAAAACCTTTTCTTACATAACATAATTTAATATGAAAACAAATACAAAAAATAAAGGTTTACAAGAGGTTTACAACTATACATCACCCGTTCGAAGCGGTGGAAGATTGCTAGTTTATGTTATAAGTGCACAACACGGTCAGGACGCTCACCTGATGGTAATTGATACTCCTAACCATGACAGAGCGGAATTGAAGGAGACCAACAACTAATAGACAGTTAATTTCCTCCATCAATCCTGCACTGCGTCAGTTACCCTAATCTATATATATTAGGTCTCTTATACCCGGTAAGTTTTATTTATATAAACACATTTCAGCAGCAGATTGTCAGCAGAGCGTCGGTGGCTTAATGGTGTGGACTGTCGCCTTCCTACCAGGAGGGCTGAGGTTCAAATCCCGACACGTACCAATGTGTTTTCGAATTTTCGAAAATATATGTACGTTATCCGACGCTCTTATGGCGAAGAAAAACATCGTGAGGAAACCTTCATACACGCCGCGAGATTCGAAGGTTGTGTGTGAAGTCGTCCAATCCGCACTGGGCCCGCGTGGACGACTAAGGCCTAATCACCCTATATGGGTAGGCTCGTGCCCCTCGGTCGGGGCGTTTAATGAGCTGATGATGATGAAATACATTTCACAAAAGCCATCTTAGATAAAGAGTATGTACCGCCACTTAACAAGTTCCGGCGACTCAAATTACTGCAACTGCTAACCTCCGCGTTCA
>PQWD01002664.1:19555-136288 GCA_019425675.1 Leucinodes orbonalis
TGTGTGTGTGTTTGTGAAGAGCGTCGTGGCTAATGGTGTGGACTATCGCCCTCCTAGGGCTGAGGTTCAAATCTCGCCACGTACCAATGTGTTTTTCGAATTTTCGAAAAATATGTGTACATTATCGACGCTCTTAGGTGAAGGAAAACATCGTGAGGAACCTGCGCGCACGCCGCGAAGAGAGTCCAAGGTTGTGTGTAAAGTCGTCCAATCCGCACTGGCCGCGTGGACGACTAAGGCCTAATACCGTATACGGAGTGTTCTCGTGCCCCTCGGTGGGGACGTTTAATGAGCTGATGAAGAGATACTATGTATTTCTCTTATAAGTGAATTGTATTCTCTTAGGGAAATAAATATCTTAAACCGTTAAGTTTGTTTCCTACATAGAATAATTCACCTAAACACTACAACTACAACACTACAACAATTTACTAACCAGCAACATCGGTAGCAACCAGTATGTTATTCTCGCGGCGCTTGAACGCCGTGATGACCTTATTCCTGTCCGCTTGCTCCATGTCTCCGTGCAACAGCAACGCGTCATACTGCTGCACTCCCAGATTGGCGGCCGTCTGCTCTGCTTCTAGCTGCAATTATTATTACATTTGTATAAATTTATTTTATATTTTTTCGCTTACTAACCCATTTTAATTTATTTTTTTATTTTATTTTGTCTTACTAAAAAATCTATGGATTAAGTTGTCTGCAATATTTAAAGAAATTTTATTTATTTTTATAAAAAACCACCTTGAATATCACCACCTCTTTGTCAAAAACCTTAATGATCTATATAAATAAATTATTATTATTTAAATAAATTAAATTAATTAACAGTTCATATAAACATTTAATATGCACTGACATTTACACAGCGCCTACATGGCGCTCCAAGTTAAGCGCGAAGCCTGTATGATGGGTACTAAACAACGGATAAACATACTTATATACATGTTTTTTTGTTAATACATACTTATTATAGAAAACACCCAGACCAATATAGACATGTTCATGCACACAAATGTTCGTACTGCCCGGGGATCGAACCCGGATCCCTTGGTGTAGCAGCCGACGTCTCAACCGCAGCACCAAATTGGTCGTCAATGATAATAATAAAGTCAATTAATAATAATGGATAATGAAAATGTAAATATTTAGTAGAATGAATTGTGGAATGTTGTTACCAATAACAATCCTACTATAAAACATAACGAATGCAGTTTTACTATTAAAACACAATAACGTATATTAATAAATATTACTACATATAATATACTAAACAAATGTATATAACATTTTTTTTATTAAATATCACAACACATACCTTCTTTGTAACGAATATTAACACACTGCCCGACGACAAAAAATCCACCAGATTTTGTAACAGCCACGGCCATTTCTCCTCCGGTTTGTTGAATATTCTGGAAAAAAATATTGTATATATGGTGACTGTCTACTTCTGGGATGTCTGCCACCTGGTGGTTTTTGTTTACCATATCTTATAATACAACACCAATCCCAAGTCCCAGTAGAAAATTACCGCCCGAATCAGTGGTAGCTTCATTTGACATTCATGTGTGTTCTGGAAGGATCTATACTGAATAAACACTTTTCATTTCATTTCAAAAGCGAGATCACAATGTTGTTGCTAAATCCAGACAGACTAAACCCATAATCATGGCGGCACAAAAGCATGCAAACAACCACCTATCGACACTGTAAATATGTCACTGTTAATGATTCACCTGGCACAGGCATATATATACTTGCTTCAAAGGTGACTTCGATTTTATTTTTTTAATCATATATAGGCAGACCGCCATCTCATCTGATGGTAAGTGATAATGCGGCCGAGGAAGGATCATGCCTTCCTAGAATACAGCCTATTCACTCTTATATTATAATACTGTAAACTTTCATCATCAGCTCATTAAACGTCCCCACCGAGGGGCACAAGCCTACCCGTATAGGGTGATTAGGCCTTAGTCTTACGCTCTCTGTAAACTTTATTTTGATTCAAATAATTCTTGTGTTATTTTTATTAAAAATACAATTTATATCATCTTCATCATTGCAGCTAGCATATCTAATACGCAACAAAGAACTATGTTTGGGGTTAAGTTTTCAGTCGTTTCATGAGGAGAATGCCTCTCAGCCCACCAATGTTCCCCATCAGTGAGTGCATACCTGACATGCTGCGCGACGAACTCGCTGGCGTCCCCGGCGGCGCCGTGTTGCACGCGCACGGGGTCGTGCAGCGCGTCCCTGGCGAGCCGGTCCACCCTCCGCGGGAACGTGGCCGAGAACAGCAACGCCTGCCGCTCGGGACGCACGTGCACGCAGATACTGCGCACCTGCGGCTCTGCGACAGTACCCGCGGCCTCAGCGCGCTCTGCGATACCCGCGCTACACGCAATGTACCGCGCACCACGCACACTGGCCTTGGCCGGAGATCGTGAGGACGCAACGCATTTGGTCGCCGATTCGTAATTTAATGACAGATTGCAAATTGTCACGTGTTAGTGTTTTGTCACTTATCCGTAATTTAGAATCAGTATTTTGTCGCAAATTCGTAATTTAATGACAGATCAGGAAATTGTCAGTTGTTAGTATTTTGTCACAGATTCGTAATTGAATGACAGAATTTAATGACAGATTAGCAAATTGTTTTGTCGCAGATTCGTAATTTACTGACAGATTAGTAATTGTCGGGTGTATTTTTATCGTAAATGAAATGATAGATTAGCAAATTCTCAGGTGTCAGTATTTTGTCGCAGATTCGTAATTTAATGACAAATTAGTGTCAGAAGTTAGTATTTGGTAGGGTTTCTCATTTCTCGACCTTTTTTATTTCTCGGAGCACGAGAATTCTCGACCACTATTTTCCGGGAATTCTCGGGTTGTCGAGAAATATTGAAAAGCTCAAAACATATTTGATTTAACAATAAAACTATACTTTTTATGCAATATTCAACATTTATCAATGACCAACGTTTATTTTTAGTTTCATGTGAGTTTAATTTAACTATAGAAAACTTTAATTAAGCGAAAAAACTCTAGCGAGATCTTCTTATCATTATTTCTAGTTTCTACAAACAAATATACTAAATAGTATTTTTCTTTGAAAAAAAACAAATAAAATATCTTCTAAAAACAATGTCATCATGTCACCACAATGAAACTTAGTACCTTACATACTAAATAATTTATTTTAGTCTCAGTCTGTACTACAAACTTTTCAATTACGTAGCATAAAACGACAGTTTAATTCCTTATAAAAAATAACAATCAGACTAGCTTAATAATTACGAGTAACAGTAAGGTACATGTTCCTTAGTTTAGTCTTTGTATCAACTTTTCAATATTTGTTATAAGTAAATGGAGTCTTTTCTTTACGTAAGTTAACATAAAAATCTAATAAATCATTAAAAATCTTAAGACCAATTACAATCACAATTTAAAGCGGAAACTGCTTCAAAAGCTAACCCACGATGTCACGTTATCATTAAGAAAATAAGCCTTTAAAAATACAAGGGCATTTATAGCATCATCTGACAATCGGTTTCGTATTTTTGTCACAAAGTTTCCAGACAAGGAGAAAACACGTTCGTTTTCTATTATGTACTCTAGTATAACGTATTAGAAACGTTTTTCAGAAACGTAATTAGCTGGGTCTTCCTGAGAGGAACTCAAATCTTAATAATTACAACGACCGTGTGAAATATCAAATTTCGGTGCCCTCCTCTAATAGGACAAATTATTTCATTTAATTTCGCACGACGCGTGGCAGAGCCGCAACGAGAACGCAAGCGCGTTATCAAGTTTTTAATTTTTTGACTGAATTTCTCGATTTCTCGACCACTTTTTTCTCGTCTCGAGTAAGGCAAAATTTCCCGGGAATTCTCGGTTCGAGAATTCTCGAAGAGAAACCCTAGTATTTGGTCGCATATTCGTATTTTAAAGACAGATTATCAAAATGCTAGGTTCGCGATGAGCACAGTTTAAACGATCTTTATTTTTATAGAGCGATCCCTAAATAGATAATGTCCAGCATCCCCGACGGCTCCGTGTTGCACGAGATCGGCGGAGATCGTGAGGAACGCCACGCATTTGGTCGCCGATTCGTTATTTAATGACAGATTGCAAATTGTATGGTTTTAGTGTTTTGTCCGTAATTTGAATCAATATTTTAGTATTCAGTATCAGATTTTGTCGCAGGTTCGATATTTAATGACAGATTATAAAATTGACAGGTTTTAGTATTTTGTCACAGATTCGTAGTTTAATGACAGAATTTAATGACAGATTAGCAAATTATCAGGTGTGAGTATTTTGTCATAATTTAATGATAGATAAGCAAATTGTCAGGTGCCAGTATTTGGTTGCAAATTCGTAATTTATTATCAATATTTTGTCACAGATTCGTAATTTAATGAAAAATTAGTGTCAAGTTAGTATTTTGTGACAGATTCGTAATTCAAAGACAGATCAGATACGCAGATACTGCGCACCTGCGGCTCTGCGACAGTACCCGCGGCCTCAGCGCGCTCCGCGATACCCGCGCTACACGCAATGTACCGCGCACCACGCACAGTACGCTTGGACGGAGATCGTGAGGAACGCAACGCATTTGGTCGCCGATTCGTTATTTAATGACAGATTAGCAAATTGTTTTGTTGCAGATTCGTAATTTAATGACAAGTTAGCACATTGTTTTGTCGCAGATTCGTAATTTGATGACTAATTAGTAAATTGTCTGGTATAAGTATTTTGTCGCATATTTGTAATTTAATAACAAATTAGTGTCGTAAGTTAGTATTTTGTCGCAAATTCGTTAATTAAACACAGAAAACCAAATTGTTTTGTTGCAGATTCCTTGTTTGATGACAGAATGTTATTTGCTGTGCCTTATTTTTATAATGTTTTCGAAACCCTTGGCCTACTATTTGCTACAAATAGTAGCCCATTCCTTTGGAAGGCACGCATGGGGCTGAGGCCCCTTTTGCATGTTTTATATGAATTACACGTGACGGATGACATCACAGAATGCACAACCCATGATGACCTCAGCCAGGTGCAAAGACTTGCAAAAATATGGAAACTGGCATATTGAGTTATGGAATTGGGTTTTGGTGGACTGGATATCTGTACTATGAGCGGGACTACGTTTTATTATTAATAAATGACCAATCGGAAGATTTAGTTTTTGTGGTATTTTTCAATTTCTATATTTAACTATACTTACCGAAACCCATATCGAACATTCTATCAGCTTCATCGAGCACCAAATACGTAACCCTCCTGAGATTGGTCGCTTTGCACTTAATGAGGTCAATGACCCGCCCTGGAGTACCCACTATTATTTCCGCACCACCACCTTCAGAATAAATGAAAATCGGTTAAGATGTACATTTATGAAACAGCAATTAATATATACAGTATAACGGAATTTAATAGATAAAATAGAAATGTTTAAAAAACAAAATAATAAAAAAAATATCTACATAAATATATTTTCCTGGACCTGTTTTATCAGGTCTCTTAAAATAGGTCTAGTAATAGTCTTTAAATTCTCTCTTCCATCCATATATACTTTCTTAGTCGTCTACGCGTCCCAGTACGGATTGGCCGACTTCACGCACAACCGTTGAATCACTCGCAAGGTTCCTCACAATGTTATCCTACTAATTAGGTTTAAACAAAAAAGGACTTTCAAGTTTCTAAAATAGAGCAAGATACGCTTGTTTACCTTCCAAAGCTTTCGTCTGTTCCCACTTGGAGCCCCCACCGTAGCAGCAAACGCACCTTATGTTATACACTTTGCCGAACCTCTTCGCCTCCATGTAGATCTGAACAAAAGTCACGTTTATAAATTACCTACCAGTAAATTTACCAAAATAACATTATCATTCAAATCAAATTAAATAATATTTATTTCATTAAATAGTAATAAATATACATAGAATGCTCAAATTTCCTATATGATGATCCCATTGCGGGGACAAGGCCTTCTTACAAATAATGAGATTGGATCACAACCCACTACACGAGCGCAATGCGGATTGGTGGGTATTGACGTCTACCATTCCAAGATGGTAGCCGAGCCCGGCGGTTTAACGTGCCCTCCGAACCACGGAATCATTTTTATTTTCGGACAATAGGTGATTTAACCTGTAATGACCTCAATAAAAATGGAAATTATTGCTCCAAGTAACTTTTCCCCGCGGGATTCTAACCTTCAACCTCCGGTCACGCAGCCAAACATTGTGCTTACAAGACCACAGAGGCAGTAAAAAAGTAATTGTAAAAAACTGAATTGATTATTTTTTTTCCGATAATTAAAAAAAAAGTATTTTACGTAGTGAACAGGATGGTCAGGAAGTTCACCTGATGGTTGGTAAAACGCTTGACAATGTCAGAGCGGCATTGAAGGAGACCAACAACTGATAAACAGTTATTATTCTCTATCAATGCCGCACTGCCCCCGTTCCCCGGTCTCTAATGCTCGGTAATTTCACTAGCTACAGTGCTCTCATCCCAAAACACAAAAGTGCATAACACTCCTGTTTCACGGGCCGATATCTGGCACTGCGGTGGTACCTACCTAGACGACTCAGTATCGAGTGTATCACTCCAATAAACATTCCATGTTATTGGAGTTGGTTTTCGCACTTAGTCCTTAAATTGGACCATTATTCGTAAACCATGGCAGCCTATTCGTCACGACTTGAAAAATACATGTCGACATAAAACTATTCATACCTGCTGCGCCAATTCTCTAGTAGGCGCCAATATAAGGCCTATGGGGCCGTCGCCTGGCGCCAACTCCTTCTGGTCCATAATGTGCACCAACAGAGGCCACAGGAACGCGGCAGTCTTACCCGACCCAGTGCGGGCGATACCTGGCCACAGAAAGTTTATTACAAACTTAAACAGAACACATAAAATTGAACTTCCTCTTAAATAAATAAAATAAAGATATTTATCAGAGAAGTAATATTTAGTAATATTGAAATCTTATATCTAAATGCTAGTACCTCTTAAGAAAAATAATCATAAATTGATAGTACTCCCACTTAAGGGCTCAGTGGCGATACAAGAGAAAGTTATATACAAGAAAAATGGAAAACAAGATAAAGTTATATACAAGGCAGAGGGTATACAAGAGAAAGTTATATACAAGATAAATTATATATAAGAGAAAATTATATACGAGAAAAAGGTATACAAGACAAATGGTATACAAGAGAGATATAATTGAAAGCATATGTATACAATAACAGGGTAAACAAGGTAAAAGTATACAATAATAGTGTATGCTTGTTTAGGGTATATCAGGACAGAGTATACAAGAATAGCATATACAAGGATAGAGTTAACAAGAATAGCATATACAAGGATAGAGTATACAAGAATAGCATATACAAGGATAGGGTATACAAGAATAGCGCATACATGAAAAGCGTAGGTAACAAAAGCGCATACAAGCGAATACAATAATAGCGTATACACGTGTAGAGTATACATAAATATCGAATAAAAAGGTTAAAGTATACATGAATAGCGTGAACAAGGATATAATATACAAGATCGTTAACAAGGATATACAAGCCTTACCTATGAGATCTCTTCCAGACAGGGCGGCCGGCACGCCGGCTGCTTGTATTGGCGTGGGCTGGGTGTATTCCGAGCGTCTTGATCGCCTTCATTAACTGCTCGTCGAAGCCTAGGTGGGCGAAACTGCTCACAGGTCTTGGGGGTCCGGCCCAGATATCTGGTGATTATAAAAATATATTAATGTTGATCACACAGAGTTGTGTGTACAGAGCGTCGGTGATGAACTGTTGCCTTTCGATCTGGTGGGTGCAGGTTCAAAACGTACGTACCAGTGTTTTCAAATTTTCAAAATTATTATTTTCGACACTCTTATGGTGAAAGAAAATATCGTTAGAAAACCTGCACACGCCAGCCTTTATTTTCCATCCACACTGCCCTGCGCCATTCATACAACCATCATCATCATCATCAGCTCATCAAACGTCCCTACCGAGGGGCACGAGCCTACCCACATAGGGTGTAAAGGCCTTAGTCGTCTACGCGGGCCCAGTGCGGGTTGGACGACTTCACGCACAACCTTTGCATTTCTTTCGCAGGCGTGCGCAGGTTTCCTCACGATGTTTTCCTTCACTGTAAGGAAATAAGGAATAAGGACGTAAGAGCGTCCGATAACGTACATTTATAATTTCGAAAATGCGAAAACACATGTGTGGCGGGATATGAGCCTCAGCCCTACCGGGAGGAGGGCAACAACCCACACCATTGAGCCACTGACGCTCATACAATAACCAATTTAATAAACGAAATACAACAAACCTTGACGCCCAAATTCTTCTTCAACTCCTCAACTTGTTGCAGAGTCAGCTTCTCAATATCCTCATGGGGTGTATAGAAGTTCTTTTCAAACGGCTCATACTGTATCTCTGAGTGGTCTATCGGTGGAAGGGGATCAATGAACTTTTTCTTTGGAGGTGCAATGGGGTTGCCATCTTCGTCATATTCAATTTCTAGATCCGACCCATCGTCACCATTGTTTAATGGATTTTCTTCCATATACCTGTGGAGAAATGTTTAAATAATAATATATTAAAAATAAATTAATATCCACTGACATTCACACAGGGCCGTCTAGCCCCATATTTAGCGGGAAGCTTGATGTTAGGGTAGGGTTACTACCCTACCCTAACATCAAGCTTCTTGGTGTTTAGGTCTAAGGTGTTTTATGTATAAATTTTATTTATATCTACCAGTAGGTAGATATAAATAAAATTTATTTTTTTACCTACTGGTAGATATAAATAAAATTTATACATAAACACCAGACCAATACAAGCAGACATGTTCATGCACACATGTTAGTACTGCCTAGGGATCGAACCTGAATCCCTTGATGTATTAGCAGTGTCTCAACATTACACCAATCCAGAGGCAATAGACAACGCATTGTTTCCAACTACTAAAGTTACCTTTGACTTTGATGGGTTAATGGTGTTCAATTATCTATTGTAACAGTGAGAATTGTTATACGATACTTACTTATAATAGCTCTCTTCATCATCCATTTCATCAATGTCCCCTCGGTGCCCCGCCCAGTCCCCTTCCCTGCAGCCTCATTCTCTTTGCTTGCCACTAAATCCTTAGCCGCCTGCTGCTCCAACCCGGCCATGTATGCATCCAGGGGATCTTCCTCGTCTTCTTCATCTCTCTGTGGTAACATAATTAATCAAAAAAAGTTAAGTAATTTTATTCTATGTTTATATCTATTTTACCTTATTAATTCAATGTATATGGATTTTAATTATTGGAAATAAATGATTTGAATTTGAATTAAGGTTTCACAAAGTTATATTAAAGAAGTACATCATAACATATACATAGAATGACAAATTGGGCTTGTGGAGGCTGGATAAAAGCAGGACAGAGATATCTGGGAAAAATGTCCTGCTATACATGAGGTAGAAGATAGCAGGAGGCTAAAAGAACAATTGCTATGGCAAGATTTCTCTAGCCTCTAGTCATGTGTGTCAAACTGTAATCCTCAAATTTAAAAGCTCAATAAAAAAAATTGGACTAAACTATGAAATGCTTCTGAAATAGTCCTCAAGAGGCTCCTGAGATATAAAGGTACCCTGGTAAGGATTATAGCATGAACATTCGAAAACTTTAAATTCTCTGAAAAAATGCTTAAAATTTTAGGTTTTAAGTTTGTGCCAAAAATAGTCATAGGAATTGAAAATAAATTTGAGCTGATTTAATTCATCCTCAGTTCTCAGTTATACACATAAGACATAATTCTCAAAGAATCTTTCATTTCCAAATGTAATTGCAAAAAAAATGTACAAAAATAAAAGTAAACCTTAGAACTTGACGCTGCCTCATAGCTGGGACTTCCAGGTGCTGGTATGTATGCCAGGGCAGGAGTTGCTGGCTCATCTTCTTCATCAAAGTACCTACAACAAATCATAATTTACTTAAATACAAAGTAGTAAATTTCACAGAATTTTATATGCTAGTAATGACTGAATTAAATTTATTAATAAATATGTGTATATAATAATTTAATAATAATAGTTAGAAATAAATTCTTGGGTAAAAGCATTGCTTATTGTTTTCACAACTAATTTGGTGTTGCGGTTGAGAGGTTGACTGCAACACCAAGGATTCCGGGTTCGATCCCTGGGCAGTACAAACATTTGTGTGCATGAACATGTCTGTTTGTAATGGTCTGGGTGTTTTCTATGTATGATATGTATGTATTTACAAAAAAAAACTGTATATATGTATATTTATTCGTTGTCTAGTACCCATAATACAAGCTTCACGCTTAACTTAGGGCTAGATAGCGCTGTGTGAATGTCAGTGGATATTTATTTATTTATTGCTTATTGTTATGATTAGAATAACAAACAGTTTGTATAGTTCAAATCATAATACTCACTCATNATTTATGAAACAGCAATTAATATATACAGTATAACGGAATTTAATAGATAAAATAGAAATGTTTAAAAAACAAAATAATAAAAAAAATATCTACATAAATATATTTTCCTGACCTGTTTTATCAGGTCTCTTAAAATAGGTCTAGTAATAGTCTTTAAATTCTCTCTTCCATCCATATACTTTCTTAGACGTCTACGCGTCCCAGTACGGATTGGCGACTTCACGCACAACCGTTAATCACTCGCAAGGTTCCTCACAATGTTAATCCTACTAATTAGGTTTAAACAAAAAGGACTTTCAAGTTTCTAAAATAGAGCAAGATACGCCTGTTTACCTTCCAAAGCTTTCGTCTGTTCCACTTGAGCCCCCACCGTAGCAGCAAACGCACCTTATGTTATACACTTTGCCGAACCTCTTCGCCTCCATGTAGATCTGAACAAAAGTCACGATTATAAATTACCTACCAGTAAATTTACCAAAATAACATTATCATTCAAATCAAATTAAATAATATTTATTTCATTAAATAGTAATAAATATACATAGAATGCTCAAATTTCCTATATGATGATCCCATTGCAGGGACAAGGCCTTCTTACAAATAATGAGATTGGATCACAACCCACTACACGAGCGCAATGCGGATTGGTGGGTATTGACGTCTACCATTCCAAGATGGTAGCCGAGCTCGGCGGTTTAACGTGCCCTCCGAACCACGGAATCATTTTTATTTTCGGACAATAGGTGATTTAACCTGTAATGACCTCAATAAAAATGGAAATTATTGCTCCAAGTAACTTTTCCCCGCGGGATTCTAACCTTCAACCTCCGGTCACGCAGCCAAACATTGTGCTTACAAGACCACAGAGGCAGTAAAAAGTAATTGTAAAAAACTGAATTGATTATTTTTTTTCCGATAATTAAAAAAAAAGTATTTTACGTAGTGAACAGGATGGTCAGGAAGTTCACCTGATGGTAGGTAAAACGCTTGACCATGTCAGAGCGGCATTGAAGGAGACCAACAACTGATAAACAGTTATTATTCTCTATCAATGCCGCACTGCGCCCGTCACCCGGTCTCTAATGCTCGGTAATTTCACTAGATACAGTGCCCTCATCCCGAAACACAAAAGTGCATAACACTCCTGTTTCACGGGATTTTATCTGGCACTGCGGTGGTACCTACCTAGACGACTCAGTATCGAGTGTATCACTCCAATAAACATTCCATGTTATTGGAGTTGGTTTTCGCACTTAGTCCTTAAATTGGACCATTATTCGTAAACCATGGCAGCCTATTCGTCACGACTTGAAAAATACATGTCGACATAAAACTATTCATACCTGCTGCGCCAATTCTCTAGTAGGCGCCAATATAAGGCCTATGGGGCCGTCGCCTGGCGCCAACTCCTTCTGGTCCATAATGTGCACCAACAGAGGCCACAGGAACGCGGCAGTCTTACCCGACCCAGTGCGGGCGATACCTGGCCACAGAAAGTTTATTACAAACTTAAACAGAACACATAAAATTGAACTTCCTCTGAAAATAAATAAAATAAAAATATTTATCAGAGAAGTAATATTTAGTAATATTAAAATCTTATATCTAAATGCTAGTACCTCTTAAGAAAAATAATCATAAATTGATAGTACTCCCACTAAAGGGCTCAATGGCGATACAAGAGAAAGTTATATACAAAAATATGGAAAACAAGATAAAGTTATACACAAGGCAGAGGGTATACAAGAGAGAGTTATATACAAGATAAAGTATATATAAGAGAAAATTATATATGAGAAAAAGGTATACAAGACAAATGGTATACAAGAGAGAGCATATTTGAAAGCATATGTATACAATAACAGGGTAAACAAGGTAAGAGTATACAATAATAGTGTATGCTTGTTTAGGGTATATCAGGACAGAGTATACAAGAATAGCATATACAAGGATAGAGTTAACAAGAATAGCATATACAAGGATAGAGTATACAAGAATAGCATATACAAGGATAGGGTATACAAGAATAGCGCATACATGAAAAGCGTAGGTAACAAAAATAGCGCATACAAGCGAATACAATAATAGCGTATACACGTGTAGAGTATACATAAATATCGAATAAAAAGGTTAAAGTATACATGAATAGCGTGAACAAGGATATAATATACAAGATCGTTAACAAGGATATACAAGCCTTACCTATGAGATCTCTTCCAGACAGGGCGGCCGGCACGCCGGCTGCTTGTATTGGCGTGGGCTGGGTGTATTCCGAGCGTCTGATCGCCTTCATTAACTGCTCGTCGAAGCCTAGGTGGGCGAAACTGCTCACAGGTCTTGGGGGGTCCGGCCCAGATATCTGGTGATTATACAAAAATATATTAAGTGTTGATCACACAGAGTTGTGTGTACAGAGCGTCGGTGGTGAACTGTTGCCTTTCGATCTGGAGGGTGCAGGTTCAAAACGTACGTACCAGTGTTTTCAAATTTTCAAAATTATTATTATCCGACACTCTTATGGTGAAAGAAAATATCGTTAGAAAACCTGCACACGCCAGCCTTTATTTTCCGTCCACACTGCCCTGCGCCATTCATACAACCATCATCATCATCATCAGCTCATCAAACGTCCCTACCGAGGGGCACGAGCCTACCCACATAGGGTGTAAAGGCCTTAGTCGTCTACGCGGGCCCAGTGCGGGTTGGACGACTTCACGCACAACCTTTGCATTTCTTTCGCAGGCGTGCGCAGGTTTTCTCACGATGTTTTCCTTCACTGTAAGGAAATAAGGAATAAGGACGTAAGAGCGTCCGATAACGTACATTTATAATTTCGAAAATGCGAAAACACATGTGTGGCGGGATATGAGCCTCAGCCCTACCGGGAGGAGGGCAACAACCCACACCATTGAGCCACTGACGCTCATACAATAACCAATTTAATAAACGAAATACAACAAACCTTGACGCCCAAATTCTTCTTCAACTCCTCAACTTGTTGCAGAGTCAGCTTCTCAATATCCTCATGGGGTGTATAGAAGTTCTTTTCAAACGGCTCATACTGTATCTCTGAGTGGTCTATCGGTGGAAGGGGATCAATGAACTTTTTCTTTGGAGGTGCAATGGGGTTGCCATCTTCGTCATATTCAATTTCTAGATCCGACCCATCGTCACCATTGTTTAATGGATTTTCTTCCATATACCTGTGGAGAAATGTTTAAATAATAATATATTAAAAATAAATTAATATCCACTGACATTCACACAGGGCCGTCTAGCCCCATATTTAGCGGGAAGCTTGATGTTAGGGTAGGGTTACTACCCTACCCTAACATCAAGCTTCTTGGTGTTTAGGTCTAAGGTGTTTTATGTATAAATTTTATTTATATCTACCAGTAGGTAGATATAAATAAAATTTATTTTTTTTACCTACTGGTAGATATAAATAAAATTTATACATAAAACACCAAGACCAATACAAGCAGACATGTTCATGCACACATGTTAGTACTGCCTAGGGATCGAACCTGAATCCCTTGATGTATTAGCAGTGTCTCGAACATTACACCAAATCCAGAGGCAATAGACAACGCATTGTTTCCAACTACTAAAGTTACCTTTGACTTTCAATGGGTTAATGGTGTTCAATTATCTATTGTAACAGTGAGAATTGTTATACGATACTTACTTATAATAGCTCTCTTCATCATCCATTTCATCAATGTCCCCTCGGGTGCCCCGCCCACAGTCCCCCTTCCCTGCAGCCTCATTCTCTTTGCTTGCCACTAAATCCTTAGCCGCCTGCTGCTCCAACCCGGCCATGTATGCATCCAGGGGATCTTCCTCGTCTTCTTCATCTCTCTGTGGTAAGCATAATTAATCAAAAAAAGTTAAGTAATTTTATTCTATGTTTATATCTATTTTACCTTATTAATTCAATGTTATATGGATTTTAATTATTGGAAATAAATGATTTGAATTTGAATTAAGGTTTCACAAAGTTATATTAAAGAAGTACATCATAACATAGTACATAGAATGACAAATTGGGCTTGGTGGAGGCTGGATAAAAGCAGGACAGAGATATCTGGGAAAAAATGTCCTGCTATACATGAGGTAGAAGATAGCAGGAGGCTAAAAGAACAATTGCTATGGCAAGATTTCTCTAGCCTCTAGTCCATGTGTGTCAAACTGTAATCCTCAAATTTAAAAGCTCAATAAAAAAAATTGGACTAAACTATGAAATGCTTCTGGAATAGTCATAAATAGTCACAATAATATGCTAAATTTGAGAAATAGTCCTCAAGAGGCTCCTGAGATATAAAGGTACCCTGGTAAGGATTATAGCATGAACATTCGAAAACTTTAAATTCTCTGAAAAAATGCTTAAAATTTTAGGTTTTAAGTTTGTGCCAAAAATAGTCATAGGAATTGAAAATAAATTTGAGCTGATTTAATTCATCCTCAGTTCTCAGTTATACACATAAGACATAATTCTCAAAGAATCTTTCATTTCCAAATGTAATTGCAAAAAAAATGTACAAAAATAAAAGTAAACCTTAGAACTTGACGCTGCCTCATAGCTGGGACTTCCAGGTGCTGGTATGTATGCCAGGGCAGGAGTTGCTGGCTCATCTTCTTCATCAAAGTACCTACAACAAATCCATAATTTACTTAAATACAAAGTAGTAAATTTCACAGAATTTTATATGCTAGTAATGACTGAATTAAATTTATTAATAAATATGTGTATATAATAATTTAATAATAATAGTTAGAAATAAATTCTTGGGTAAAAGCATTGCTTATTGTTTTCACAACCAATTTGGTGTTGCGGTTGAGAGGTTGGCAACACCAAGGATTCCGGGTTCGATCCCTGGGCTGTACAAACATTTGTGTGCATGAACATGTCTGTTTGTAATGATCTGGGTGTTTTCTATGTATGATATGTATGTATTTACAAAAAAAAACTGTATATATGTATATTTATCCGTTGTCTAGTACCCATAATACAAGCTTCACGCTTAACTTAGGACTAGATAGCGCTGTGTGAATGTCAGTGGATATTTATTTATTTATTGCTTATTGTTATGATTAGAATAACAAACAGTTTGGATAGTTCAAATCATAATACTCACTCATCTTCAGTCTTGGATCGTTTCTTGCCTATACTCCCCCAATTACCAGTAACAGCATTCTGTGTTATGGCGTTCATTGTGGAGTACCCTTGCTTAGATAAGCCGGATGTAGGTGGAGGCACTGCGTGCATAGTGGAAGACGGTGGTGGCACCGCATGCAACGATACATTCGACGGGTTTCGCTTGGGCATCGTGAACCCAGCGAACCCGAAGCCTTTGCCGCCACTCCCACCAGAATTGTAACTCATTTTCAAACTTATATCAAGCAACTCTCATTAAAGAAGTTGAGGTTATTGACAAGTTGTTTACACTCGCTTTACAGCGAATTAACTGCACTGATCACTCTTTTTATACTTATCATAGGTAAAGCAATCAGGGAAATTAAAAGTAACGAATATATAGTATTATAAAGCAATTTTTAAATGAATTACAACGAAGAAATTGACGATGCACCAAAACTGTCATTACAAAATTTCTTTTTTTTTTTGACTTGACGTTACAATGTGGTGCTGCCAGATCTGAGAATCTTTTTTTAATGATTTGTACACAGACTCCTATAACCGGTATTTGTGAATCAAAATAATGTGAGTAGATAACCGATATTTACGATAGTTTGCAAAATATCGTTGTTGTTCTTTCAGTGTGACAAGGTGACAGACAGCTGTTGACGTTTAAAACTTCAAGTTGAACAAAACAACAAAGTCAACAACCTACGTGCCTGAAATTACGAATAAATTTATCTCCTCACGACATATTTTACAAAATGTACTTGAAGTTGTTTGTGCTCGTTTTTGCCCTGTTAAGTATCACCAACGTCGAGGCTTCACATGGCTACGATTTTGGTGATTTCGTAGCGACTGTTCTAGGACTCGGCATTGCCGTAATTGGTATACTTGCGTGTTTAGGCAACTACGCGAGACAGAAAGCAAGAAATGAATTCATATAGAACGCAATTATGTGTGAGTATTAGTTATCTTGATTTCTAATTATTCAATCTGCTTTACAACACTTTAATTATTTTTATTTATTTACAGATTTGTTCAAGTTTATCCAGAATCGTGATTAATATACATCATCTGATTCTTTCTATGCATCTTCAAGTAAATATAAGATATAGAATATTCTAAAATAAAAATTTACCAAATCAAATAAATAGTTTCATTTGTTACATTAACACTATTCTAGAATGACAGTAGTCAACAAAAAATACTGGTTAGTAGACATATGTAAAAAATAATGCAATAATGTTTGAAGAACTTTGTGGAGTTAAAAGGTAATATGTATTAAATAATTTTGATACAATTAACTGCATAAACAAGAATCTACTTGTGTTCTAACAAAAGAAAGAAATGTTTGTAAATAATTTATATTTAAAAGAAACATTCCATCGCTTTCATCCTCACTTAGACAATACATTTAAAACCAATAGACATGATTTAATTAATGTACTTCATTCAATAAAATTATTATTTTGGCTCATCTTATTAACTAATCTGAGTCTCTAAGAGTTCTATCTCCTTTTCAATGTTACTTTTCTTAGACACTTTCTCTTTTTGATCTTTATCCAGAGTCTTCAAAATTCCAGATTTAAGTTTCTCCTCTAGAAATTCAATTTCACGGAGCTTCTTTTTTAAACTCTTCAGCCGTTTGGCAGGGTCTGCGGAGCCTGCTCCTGCTGTGTTATTACTAGAAGATGATGAAATGGTGAAAACTGGTTCTGATATTTCACATTTAGCAAGTTTTTCAGCTGCTTCCTCAGCAAAAAAATTTTGGTAGTGTTAGATACAAAAGAGAAAAATGGCCCTCAACCTATCAACATAAATTTGATCTAAGATTGACAGTAATCCAATATGAAAATAACATGATTTTTTAGCAATGGTGTTATAGGTGCTACTGTAAGACAGATTTTAGATTTTGAATTATGGTGTTTAGGTTTTTTAGTGTTCAGTTATTTAACTTTTGAACCATTTTTATGTCTATATATATACATATATAATGTTAAGGTTAAAAGTTTAAGGTAAAAAAGGGCATGGAAAGGCAAATAAATAAGAAAAAATGGTTAATTTTTTTGTTCTTTAGAGCTGACTGTACTCCAGGGATTTTAGTAATGGTGTAGTGTCAAGTATTGTGGTATTACATTACACATAATCAAGTAATTCCATAACAAATCACAATGAAAATACAGAACAGTTATCCTTGTTATAAGTAAACATACCTGACTTTTTCTTCTTCTTTTTCTTGTCAACATTGATAATCATGCCAGGTATAGGCTGAATGGTGCCACCCTGAGGCTTCTTGGGTTTTTGTGCAGCGGCTACTATTTCCGGAGTTAATCCTACAGGCAAGCCTGTGCTTTGCCGAGCCTTGAACTGTTTGCCTTTGCTCTCATACAAAGGCACTTCTTCCTGGGGTACATAGCCATCTTTGATCCGCCGAGGCTTGCGCCATGTACCATCTGGTCTCTGAGTGGCAGGTATAAATTTAGATCCTGAAATCAAGAACAAATAAAAACTGACATCAACGATTAATAACAAGGTGACTGTACGATGTATAAAATACTCGTGAAAGTTTGAGTTACTTTATTTAGAAGTTTTCAAATTAATGCATAAACAATACTATTGTATAGGTACGTGTTTTCATGTCAGCTCGAATCGAAAATTAACAGTTATGGTCACTGGATTGGAACGAATATGATGTGAATTGATGTTAGTAGGAGAATGAAAAAATTAAGACGCTTTTAAGGGAAATTGAACGATTAACTATACATTAGTTTTGTCACAAAACAATTCTTATTATAAATCACTTGCCATCAGCGTCGTGCTCATACGCTGTTGTCGCCATTATTGCACATTTACTGAATCAAGATTAATTGTAGTAACGCACTAATTCAGTCAGCAAAGTCGGTGTAATCGTGTTGAATTCAGATTTTCTTGATTTTAGTTCTATTTTCGTATACAACTATTCTGACATTCTTTTTTTTTATGTGCATGCTTTTTTTTTCATTATCGATTAGAGCATTTAAGTCAATAGAGTAAATCCAAGGAAGAAGTTTATTAAATACATAACGATTACTTGAAAAAGCGGTCATTGTTAGAAAAAAATTATAGATTTGATAAAATAAATTAGATTAGGATTACTGAATCCAGCGTTGGATCGTCACGGACTTTCTATCTTGTGGTTAAAGTTATGAATTTGTTTTTTTTTTTCGTTTAAAGCTGTAAATGAAAATGATTATTTGTTAAATGTATATTTAAAGTGTATAATGTGTTTAAACTAATTTCGAGTAAGTGTTTTTCGTTGGTTAAAACTTATAAAGAATAAACGGTAATGTACTTAAAAAACCGGTCTTTTAAAAAATACGTTAAATTAAAAAAAATCACAATGTCAATTCAATAATACCATCACGCCAAATTTACATGTCAATCTTAAATGTTAATGTTTTCTGATTATTTTACAAATGTACATTTTGTAGTAATCTTATACATTACTATACTGACTGTTAACATTAACACATCAAAGCATTTAGTAATCAAAATTAACGATGCCTAAACGAAGAAGACTACTGACGCCCATGAGAAACAAATCCAAACANATTATGTGTGAGTATTAGTTATCTTGATTTCTAATTATTCAATCTGCTTTACAACACTTTAATTATTTTTATTTATTTACAGATTTGTTCAAGTTTATCCAGAATCGTGATTAATATACATCATCTGATTCTTTCTATGCATCTTCAAGTAAATATAAGATATAGAATATTCTAAAATAAAAATTTACCAAATCAAATAAATAGTTTCATTTGTTACATTAACACTATTCTAGAATGACAGTAGTCAACAAAAATACTGGTTAGTAGACATATGTAAAAAATAATGCAATAATGTTGAAGAACTTTGTGGAGTTGATACAATTAACTGCATAAACAAGAATCTACTTGTGTTCTAACAAAAGAAAGAAATGTTTGTAAATAATTTATATTTAAAAGAAACATTCCATCGCTTTCATCCTCACTTAGACAATACATTTAAAACCAATAGACATGATTTAATTAATGTACTTCATTCAATAAAATTATTATTTTGGCTCATCTTATTAACTAATCTGAGTCTCTAAGAGTTCTATCTCCTTTTCAATGTTACTTTTCTTAGACACTTTCTCTTTTTGATCTTTATCCAGAGTCTTCAAAATTCCAGATTTAAGTTTCTCCTCTAGAAATTCAATTTCACGGAGCTTCTTTTTTAAACTCTTCAGCCGTTTGGCAGGGTCTGCGGAGCCTGCTCCTGCTGTGTTATTACTAGAAGATGATGAACTGGTGAAAACTGGTTCTGATATTTCACATTTAGCAAGTTTTTCAGCTGCTTCCTCAGCACCTAAAAACATTTTGGTAGTGTTAGATACAAAAGAGAAAAATGGCCCTCAACCTATCAACATAAATTTGATCTAAGATTGACAGTAATCCAATATGAAAATAACATGATTTTTTAGCAATGGTGTTATAGGTGCTACTGTAAGACAGATTTTAGATTTTGAATTATGGTGTTTAGGTTTTTTAGTGTTCAGTTATTTAACTTTTGAACCATTTTTATGTCTATATATACATATATAATGTTAAGGTTAAAAGTTTAAGGTAAAAAAGGGCATGGAAAGGCAAATAAATAAGAAAAAATGGTTAATTTTTTTGTTCTTTAGAGCTGACTGTACTCCAGGGATTTTAGTAATGGTGTAGTGTCAAGTATTGTGGTATTACATTACACATAATCAAGTAATTCCATAACAAATCACAATGAAAATACAGAACAGTTATCCTTGTTATAAGTAAACATACCTGACTTTTTCTTCTTCTTTTTCTTGTCAACATTGATAATCATGCCAGGTATAGGCTGAATGGTGCCACCCTGAGGCTTCTTGGGTTTTTGTGCAGCGGCTACTATTTCCGGAGTTAATCCTACAGGCAAGCCTGTGCTTTGCCGAGCCTTGAACTGTTTGCCTTTGCTCTCATACAAAGGCACTTCTTCCTGGGGTACATAGCCATCTTTGATCCGCCGAGGCTTGCGCCATGTACCATCTGGTCTCTGAGTGGCAGGTATAAATTTAGATCCTGAAATCAAGAACAAATAAAAACTGACATCAACGATTAATAACAAGGTGACTGTACGATGTAAAAATACTCGTGAAAGTTTGAGTTACTTTATTTAGAAGTTTTCAAATTAATGCATAAACAATACTATTGTATAGGTACGTGTTTTCATGACAGCTCGAATCGAAAATTAACAGTTATGGTCACTGGATTGGAACGAATATGATGTGAATTGATGTTAGTAGGAGAATGAAAAAATTAAGACGCTTTTAAGGGAAATTGAACGATTAACTATACATTAGTTTTGTCACAAAACAATTCTTATTATAAATCACTTGCCATCAGCGTCGTGCTCATACGCTGTTGTCGCCATTATTGCACATTTACTGAATCAAGATTAATTGTAGTAACGCACTAATTCAGTCAGCAAAGTCGGTGTAATCGTGTTGAATTCAGATTTTCTTGATTTTAGTTCTTTTTCGTATACAACTATTCTGACATTCTTTTTTTTTATGTGCATGCTTTTTTTTCATTATCGATTAGAGCATTTAAGTCAATAGAGTAAATCCAAGGAAGTTATTAAATACATAACGATTACTTGAAAAAGCTGTCATTGTTAGAAAAAATTATAGATTTGATAAAATAAATTAGATTAGGATTACTGAATCCAGCGTTGGATCGTCACGGACTTTCTATCTTGTGGTTAAAGTTATGAATTTGTTTTTTTTTTTCGTTTAAAGCTGTAAATGAAAATGATTATTTGTTAAATGTATATTTAAAGTGTATAATGTGTTTAAACTAATTTTGAGTAAGTGTTTTTCGTTGGTTAAAACTTATAAAGAATAAACGGTAATGTACTTAAAAAACCGGTCTTTTAAAAAATACGTTAAATTAAAAAAAAATCACAATGTCAATTCAATAATACCATCACGCCAAATTTACATGTCAATCTTAAATGTTAATGTTTTCTGATTATTTTACAAATGTACATTTTGCAGTAATCTTATACATTACTATACTGACTGTTAACATTAACACATCAAAGCATTTAGTAATCAAAATTAACGATGCCTAAACGAAGAAGACTACTGACGCCCATGAGAAACAAATCCAAACAGAATGTAATCAAAAGGTCAAGTTTGGATGAAAGTGATGAGAAAGGTAAAATTGTGCTCTGTATTAATAAAATAAAATACCTAGTACAATTAACCGGGTATAAGGGACTTAACATCTGTCGTCTCCAGTGCGCAGGACAGTGTTGACGGATGATAATGACTAGATGACTACATACTACAATTTACATGGTAGTGCATTGCAATTCTATGAAGCACAGCAGTACAATGCACTACAAAATAATATAAAAGTTTGTGTAAGCACATGAATACAAATTCTAGCTCAAACACTGTTCATGACCTATTAAATGTTACACCTCAGGTTTAGAACTGGATTTAATAACCAGGATTCGAAACACACACCCAGAGTTGAATATCATATGTCCAAATAGGTTTTATAATACATTTGTATATGAGTATTTTGTTTTCTAGTGTGAGTGAAGACTGCCTGCGAGGAGCCAGTACATGTCACCAAACTTTTTTCTTGCTTGTTTCTTTTTGGCTTTGATATGAAATCACAGGAACACAATGGTTTTGTTTTATTTATCCATTAGTAGCTGTTAAAGGGCTAATATTATTTATTTTATCACAATAAACTTACAGTATTTTATATAATGACACACATTTTATCTTAAACTAATAGATCTCCAGAGGGCACTGCTAGGTAATTATAATTTCCTTAAAACTGCATCTGTTATAGTCAGGTATCACTTACTACCAAATGAGCATCCACCTTATAAAATAAATGTTTGACAAAATAAACAATCTTATTTGGTTATGATGTCTAATGAATGAATTATGTGATACTTGGTTTTATTTCAGAAAAAGAAGTATCCACACCTCGGGGAAGACTTAAAGGGGCTCTTTTGGAAGTTTTGGAGCCCACAGGGGAAGAGTCTGACGAGTCTTATGAACCTACACCAACTAAACGAGAGAGGTATTAAAATATCTATTGTTTACAATATTATAATATTGTTTAAACTGATAAGAGCTTAAGAACATATTTTCAAAATTTATATTAAAATGCTAATATTCAATGCTAATAATTTTTAGTTTGAATATGTATTGCATGCCAACAGCTTACTTCAGAAATATTTTACTAACTAGAGTGACTATCTGGTTTCTTGCCGGCTCTTCTAGAAGATCCTACTTTTTGTAACCGGTGGCAGACATTAAAACAAAATATAATAACAACTGTTGACAATTCAAAAGTAAGTTAGCGAAAGTAAAGTAAAAAGATTTATTTGAATAAATATAATTTAAGTTTGGGTCTACTACTAGTACTAATTATTTTAACCCTTTGACCGCCAATGACGCCTTAAGGCGCATGACACAATAGTTTTTCAAATGTGTCTGGATTCCCAGTGTTAATGGGTTAATCATCATCATCAGTACATTAAACATCCCCACCGAGGGGCACGAGCCTACCCGTATAGAGTGATTAGTCCTTAGTCGTCCACGCGGGAACAGTGCGGGTTGGACAACTTCACGCACAAACTTTGAATCTCTTCGCAGGCGTGCGCAGGTTTCCTCACAATGATTTCCTTCAACGTAAGAGCGTCGGATAACGTACATATATTTTAGAAATTCGAAAACACATTGCTACGTGACGGAATTTGAACCTCAGCCTCCCGATAGGATCAGTCCACATCATTGAGCCACCGACGCTCTAATGGGTTAACACTAATAAATAAATAAATAATAAATATCCACTGACATTCACACAGCGCCATCTAGCCCCAAGTTAAGCGTTAAGCCTGTATTATGGTACTAAACAACGGATAACATACATACATATTTTTTTTTTGTAAATATACATATTATACATAGAAAACACCCAGACCATTCAAACAGACATGTTCATGCACACAAATGTTTGTACTGCCCGGGATCGAACCCGAACCTGTGGTTGCGGCCACAACCTCTCAACCGCAACACCAAATGGGTCGTCACGTGTTATAACTGCAGGTACAGTCACAGGAGCCGCAAGGAGTCGGACGAGGAGCGCCGCCACTCGTCGGCGAGACAGTCGTACGTGCTGAAACTGTTCGACCGCAGCGTGGACCTGTCCCAGTTCGAGGAGGACTCGCCGCTGTACCCCATCTGTCGCGCCTGGATCATCAACCAGCCTAAGACTGATTACCGGGACTTTGGGTGAGACTTAATATTTATTTTAACTTTTAGGCCCGTATTCTAGTACGAGACTCAAAGTTGATCGTTATTTAAATTTAGTTAGAAAGGGATGGCGCTATATATTTTTTTAACTGGAGTCAACCTAAGACGTATGAAGAAATAGAACTACTACTGGAACATATTTCATAGTTTTACGAGTATTTTAATTTCACATACTTATTAACACAGATTTACATTAAAAAAAAACACTAAGGCAAGCACGCACGTTTGCACACACACGCACATACACATTGAAACTTGTTTCTTTGAAACAAAAATGTCTATTTATAATCAAGTAATATTAAAGTAATATGGAAGAGCGGAACCTCCTAACACAGGCTTCTCTTGCTTAAATGGAGATTCCAAAACTAGATTTTTATTTATCGTATAGAGCTCTATCCCTTTATAACTCTATTCAAATAAAGAACACTGCTCGAGTTTCGTACGGGCCTAAATATGGTATACCAGCCTAAGGGACTCACTGACTTTGGGGAGACTGCAAATATTTTATTTTGGCAAATTGTATGTCACCATCAGCTTATTATACGTCCCCACCGGGGGCACGAGCCATCCCGAATAGGGTGTATGGGCCTTAGTTATAGCCTGATGATGATGAACTCCAAGATTTTAAGGTTCACTGTGTCAAGTTTTAATTAAGATGTATGGCCATTGGTCAATTTGTAACTACATTTTACTAGGATTATTAGAGGTTAGACTCGGTTCTGAGTCGTCTAGGTAGGTACCACCGCAGTGCTAGATATTGTCCCGTGAAATACCAGTGTTTTGCACTTTTGTGTTTTCGGCATGAGGTCACTGTAGCTAGTAAAATTATCGGGTATAAGAGACCCAACATCTGTTTGTTTCGGGTGTCGGGCGCAATGCTGCGTTGATGGAAAATAATTATAAATAAAAGAATATCCACTGACATTCACACAGCGCCATCTAGCCCCAAGTTAAGCGTGAAGCCTGTATTATGAGTACTAAACAACGGATAAACATACTACATACAATTTTTTTTGTAAATACATATTATACATAAAAAACACCCAGACTATTATAAACAGACATTTTCATGCACACAAATGTTTGTACTGCCCGGGGATCGAACCCGGAACCCTTGGTGTTGCAGCCGCCGTCTCAACCGCAACACCAAATGGGTCGTCAAATAACTGTATCAGTTGTTGGTCTCTTTTAATGCTGCTCTGTCATGGTAAGGCGTATCACTTACTTAGGTGAGCGCACTGACCGTCCTGTTCACTTATACAAGACTTTGTCATGCAACAGCCAAGATTTCGAGCAACCCGAGCCCACTGAAGACAGCGTGGAGCTCCCCGGACCTGAAGGGCCACCGATAAGCAGGATCCCGGAGCTGCTGCCAGAACAGAAAGAAAGGAATAAAGACAATATCAATTTGAACTATGTAAGTTGTGAACGTTCCAGATAAATACTGGGTATAAGAGACCTAACAATATTATAAAATAAATATCGACTGACGTTCATACAGCGCTATCTAGCCCCAAGTTAAGCGTGAAGCCTGTATTATGGGCACTAAACAAGGGCTAAACGTCATTATATACATTTTTTTTGTAAATAGATACAAATTATACAGAGAAACTACCCAGACCAATACAAAGAGATTTATGCACACAAATGTTCGTACTGCCCGGAGATCAAACCAGAGCCGACGTCTCAACCATTACACCAAATGGGCTGTAAATGATTATTATTGTTACTGTAGCTCAGTATAGCGTACTGATCGTCCTATCCTCGACGTCCCATCATTAATAATAAATATCCACTGACATTCACACAGCGCCATCTAGTCCCAAGTTAAGCGTGAAGCCTGTATTATGGGTACTAAACAACGGATAAACATACTTATATACATGTTTTTTTTGTTAATACATACTTATTATAGAAAACACCCAGACCAATATAGACATGTTCATGCACACAAATGTTTGTACTGCCCGGGGATCGAACCCGGAACCCTTGGTGTTGCAGCCGACGTCTCAACCGCTACACCAAATGGGTCGTCGTCATTAAGTATTGACAATACCACCATTTTCCCAATTGTAGCGAGAAGCCCCCCCGCCCAGCATGCAGAGTCTGATCCGATGGCACAGCGGCCGGTGGGCGGCCGTCCGCCACGCCTGGATCAACCAGGCGCACAAGGTCGAGGCGCGGTACGCGGCCACACACGATCTACTCAACAAGATTAGTGCCAAGTGAGTATTTATTGTAAGGTAGGGTAGCTCTTTTCCACTGCTGGCAGTGCATACAATCCATATACTATCTTTGGCGACTTACTTATTGACATAAAGAATTATAACGGAAATTGACGTTAATAATTAATTTATTATCTATACTTTATATGACCTTTTCCACACAATGTATATTGTTTTATGAAATAAATTGAATTGAATATGCAAATAAGCAGTGCACACCCTGTCTTTCGACAACCTGGACATACGTGACCAGCCCACTGCCACTTCAACTTGCTGATCCATGGCGTATGTCGATAGCTTGTGGTTTTCCTAAATACGGATAACATAATTTTTGATTATATCCCTAGGAAAGAGAGTCCAAGTATATACCATTCCATTGGTGAAAAATTATTGTGATTAAAGAATACAACTTGCAATTCTGAATTTATGATAATCAATAAGAGCGTCAGTGGCTCAATGGTGTGGACTGTTGCCCGCCTACCGGGAGGGCTGAGGCTCAAATCCCGCCATGTACCAATGTGTTTTTCGGATTTTCGAAATTATATGTACTGTATCCGACGCTCTTACGGTGAAGAAAAACATCGTGAGGAAACCTTCACGCACGCCTGCGAAGAGATTCAAAGGTTGTGCGTGAAGTCGTCCCATCCGCACTGGGCCCGCGTGGAAGACTAAGACCTAATCACTAGGCTCGTGCCCCTCGGTGCGCACGTTTTATGAGCTAATGATGATGAAAATAATCAATAGGAAATTTGTAACAAAACAGTTTGAGATGAAAATATACAGTTTTTTTCTTGATGATGCATCTATCGCTAATTTCCCATAACTCACAACACAACAGTAATGGGATTGGTGGGGATTAGCAATTATTATATCAAATGAGTGAGAGAATATTTTATCAAATGAGTTGTAATAATAGTGCAACACTGTTAATTATTTTTTAATGAGGGTTTTTGCAATGTAAAACCTCACTAGATGGCGCTACGTTGGTGAAAGGTCTAGGATAATTTCGATTGGTCACTGATGTTTGTAGTGACATTAAATATCCAAATGTCACGCGAATAACCAATGGGAAGAGAGCAACTTGCTATTATACTTGACAGATTATTAAAGTACAAATACCCTCATTCTTGTTTCAGTTCCCTTTAACTTCGAACATGGTGGTACAAGATATACGACATTAGAAACGAAGTTTATAGAAAATCTACATTTTAAGAGTTGATTTACATATGTTTATTATAAATCAGAAATCATGATCGTATTGAAGAAACGTTGAATTGTAATTAAAAATAAGAGAAGATGACTAAATCACAAATGAAAATCATATTGATTATAAGATAAGAGAAATGATCAAACTATGATTCCAATTAAAATAAGAAAAAAACATGTCATCATCATCATGATGACATGTCATCATGATGATGATGACAAGAAAAAAAACATGTAACATTAAATATTTATTGTACATAAATAAAATTATGCATGAAGCCGTTTTTTCTTGTTGCTACTCCCTTCCAGTAGTGGGCAATCAGATTTCTTGTGGCCTTTTTCACGACAGTTGTAGCATGACTGAAATATAAAAGACAACTTAAGACTAAATAGGATTCTAGCATAAAACACGGAATTCGGGCCAACCCCAATTAAAGATGCTGCCTACTTCGAGTTCAGTGGCGGGGTACTTTTCATTATCCTCAACAAATACCAAACCTATTTTTTTTAAACGCGCACCCTATCTTATATGTTGTTTCACTGATCACTCACTTGTTTATTGGCAATTTCTTATTTTTAAATACAATTGAACCAATAAATCTTGTCTGTTGATAATAGTGAGTAATGACGTCACAACTCAGTATTGTGTACAAAATGTATGGAAATGTTTCTTTTTGAAAGTTTATAAAAAGTAAGTCAATGTTTAGTAATGTTACATATTTAAGTGCATTTTTATCAACTATTAAATTTTGATTTATTTAGGTTATGCATTGGAGAAGTGCCCTGTATAGTTGGCTTTTGATCTTTTAGGTACCTACCTAACCACCTAGCTGCCATCTTTAACTTGCCCGCCAGCTGCCGAGGTTATGGCAAAAATACCTTCAATGTTAAGGAGTATTTTTTAATTCATAGGTAGGCTAACACATAGACAATTTTCCTGAATTAGTAGGCATTTACTCCAGGAATATCAGACAATTTCTCTCTTTATCCTTAATCGCAGTGTACTGCTCGACTTAAGTCTCTCCTATTCAGCATCAGATATCTTGCTTTCGCAAGTCGTCGGTCGATCGGACTGACTGTGTTTGTCAATATGCATTCTCCTCTACAGATATGATCAGGCTATCAAGTATAATTTGTTATGTTTATAATTACCTGACTCTCGACAACAACGCCGCAAGTGTGGCCCTTCTGCTGACAGCACCGTTTGCACTCTTTACAATGGAAAAACGTCGGCTTCACGCATCGCTTACACAAATCACAGTGTCGGTACGTCATTCCATTTTTACTGGTGCACTCTTTACACTTCACGCAGTGCTTATTCGTAATGGACACCCAGCACTTGCATTTATCACACAACTTGTAGCTCTTGTCATTGGAAAGGTCAATAGTTAGGGGTGGTAGATTCGTAAAGAACCTCACTGGGGAGCCAAATTTTCGACCGCTCTTTGCTTTGTTGTGGAATTTCTTGTGATTTTCATATTCCACCTGGGTTAGATGATAAGTTATATTAAAGTATTATATTATTGGTAAGCTCAATTAACTTGTAAGTAAAATGTTGTGGTTATAGACCCCACTCGAAAATGTATTGAGTATTTTAAAATGTGCACTAATTTTCTTAAAACAACTTTACAAATAAATATGTAAAATTAATTTAATACTGCCTTTTAATTATATAAATTATATTATTGGTATCTTAAAATTGTTTTCTTTCTCTATGTATTTATTTCTGATTTTATTAGCCAATTCCTTTGGTGTTGCCCATTCAACATCTACAGGAGATCCACTTAAAAAATTTCACATCAGCATTTCAGTGCAAGTGCATATGTACTAAGTGATAATAATAAATATAACGACACAATACCTGATAATCATGCATCTTGAGTTCCGGCATCATGTTTCTTATATAAGGCTCTGAGAAATAGGGGAAAGCCCATATTACAGGTATATTTTCACCTTCAGGTTTGTCACAGAGCTTCCTGTACATTGCCGACAGTTCTCGAATCGTGTGTACTACGGGCTCGACACGACCACCGAATGGGGGATCCATTACAATGCATATCCCTCCATCTCTGAAAAAAAAATTGCAATGTTTATAAAAATATTCATAAGAGATAGTAAATATTGGATTTGCTACATTTATATTTATTAATAGCTCACTACAATTTGTATCAACATCCCAAACATAAAACACAGCACTAAGTGGTAGACTGTATTTGATTATATAAAATAAACTGTCAACAATTATGAAATAGAGAACCGAGACCTTCTCTCCATTAATCCAGCCTTTTCCAATACTTTAGCATGTTGTAGAATAAATAGCACTGCTGGACAAAATGCAGGAATTCTAAATCCAGCAGCAAACTTGATTGAAAAGAGCAGAATGCATACTACAACCGCTTCATATCAGGCTAAGGATTTAAAAATGTACATGATAAAAAAAATACCTGGAATTCTTGATAAACTTCTTCAACACCTTTTCATCTTCATTGCCATTAAACAGGTAGTTATTGAACATGTTGTACCACAGGAACTTGTTGGGTGGGTTGAACAGGGCGTGCCTTGTGTCATAGTCTAATAGCAGGGAGTCAAACTCAGGCCTTGCCTGTGCCGCTTCATGTATAGACGGAGTGCCAATGCAAAGTATGTTACTGAAATATAAAATGATTTTAGAATTCTTTAGGACAATAGATATAATATATATAGATATAATATATAGATATATTTATTCTAACTGCATGAGTTTAATTTATTTTTATAGTCTGCAACATAGCTATTTTTAAAAGATTGCAATCACTCACTTTTTCTTCAATTAATATGATTCGAAATAATTCTCTTTATAATTTGTTTGCAATATATTATCAACAAAGCAGTCAACACGCAGGGTGCCAATTGGATGTATTCCCAAAATGTAATCACAGTCTGGTTGACATGGAGATTTAAATTACCTTTACATGGAACACAGAAATACTAACATAGTATATGTAACACTAGTGGGTACTAGGTTTATCTAACTTTGTGTTCACGAGATAGAAAAATTTTTATACCGACATAGATTACACCCATCCAAGAGTGTGTGTTACCCTAGCAGGAAAGTATGTCCTAGCTAAGACATACTTTCCTGCTAGGGTAACGCACACCATCCAAGACCAACCAATTGTTTCAGCAGCTTACAAAATAAATGTCCTCACCTAATGTTGTTGTTCTTAAGTATCCCCAGCACAGTGCCAACAGATTTCTTACTAAACAAGTACTGTGCTTGAACTGTATCATTCTCCAATGCCGGCAACCATGATGATGGATAGGCAAGCTGCTCATCAGTCAGCAAACTCACTGTCCTGTGATCTTTCAGATGTTTTCTGCTCTGCGATACTATGTACAGTTCATTGCATGTGTTACAGTATGCCCGGTCCACTGTGTGTTTGGATTTAACCTGAAAAGGAAATTTGTATATATGTTTAAATAAAAAAAATCATAATGAATGGGATGGTCAGTATGCTCACCTGATGGTACCATAAGTGATACCCCTGACCTTGACAGATGCAATGTTGAAGAAAATTAACAAGAGTAGGTAGTAATTTTTTTCTGTCAACACTGCTATGCACCCTTGATTTGAGACAACAGATGTTAGTTCTCTTATAACAGGTAACTTATACATTAAATGTAAAAAGTGTATTGAGCACATATGAAAATGAAAAGTGTTTATTCAGTTTAGGTCCTTATAGAACACTATGAATGTCAAATGTCTGTCTGTCAATGGTAAGCCTTAGATGGATAGCCCAAATATATTATTTTTCTCAAGTCTGTCTTATGCCCTAAGGTCTGGCTCCTATGTGAAGATAGTAGTAATTATTTTATTTGGAGAGTGTCAGTGGCTCAATAGTGTGGACTGTTGCCTTCCGGTAGGGAGAGCTGAGGTTCAAATCCCGACACGTACCAACAAGTCTTCGAATTTTTTAAATTATATGTACATTATCCGACGCTCTTATGGTGAAGGAAAACATCGTGAGAAAACCTGTGGCACACCTGCAGAGATTCAAACATTGTGTGTGAAGTTGTCTAACCTTTTTCAAGATTTTCTCACGTTTCTCCACTTTAATCAATATAGCCTCCTTAAACATGACTGGTCGCGTACTCTTCATTTGCCACACTTCTCTTTGGTGTCATCAATAGAAAACCTTCCTATTTATATAAAAAAACTACAATTTTCACTTCGACAAATACGACTAGCCACCACGTCTTCTATGTCCACGATAGTAACGACCGCATTTCGTGGCAGCTTTCGTTACGCTGCCTCAAATGTCTGGAACAACCTACCACCTCCTGTACGAAAACAGTAAAGCAGTCAAATTCTATTAAAGCTCAATTGAAAAGGTATTAATTGATAAGCAACGTTCAGGCCAGTAGCGTCGTTCAATATATTATCATTTTGTATGTACATAATGTATTTATAGACAAGGATATACTAAACTATCTATTATATTAATAATTTATGATATTATTTATTACTTATCTAGATATCTATTACTATTATTTGATAATATTGAGTTTATAATAATTATATATTTTAGTGTAGATTCACATTTACTACATATTTGTAATTCCTCTTATGCGCAATATAGCATTTTTTATTAAATTTCTTTTTTATCTTTTTTTGTCTTTGTTCCACTGCAAAACAGCGCTTGACAAAACTGTCTTGCATTAGCTGAGTGCCACCATTTTGGTAGCATTATAATTATTTTAGTATTAAGAATTAACATGTACAATTTTATTGCGCCAAATAAATATTTTTCTTCTTTCTTTCTTTCTAACCTGCACTTACCGCATGCACAACTAAGACTAATACCTATATGGGTACCCTCAGTTGTCACATTTAATTAGCTGATGATGATGATGTTATTTGGCCTGCAGTGTGGGTATCTGCATTCGCCCATTATTTGAAACAGAGAGAAATAATAAGCATTTAGGTCACTGAAAACAAGAAAGTAAATTGTTTTGTACAAACAAGATTATAAAACAAAAGCACTAAGACTTACCTCATTAAAATTTTTCCAAGCAAACACCTTATCGAGCTTAGGTATGAGGCTATAATATTTTTCATTACGCTTCTTGACATTTTCCTTAGCCAATCTTCCTCGTCAATATGCACTGTACAATCTTTTTTATTCCTACACAAGGAACAGGAATAATAGCGACCCTTTTCACTGGAAAACAGTAAAGTGGGACCGTGTAGGCAAAGAGGGTGAGACACTAGATCCTTCACCACGACTTCAACGGGATGAGACTTTTGAATATCTTGCGGTATTAAATCAGCCTTCCTTTTTTTACCCATGATAATATTTCTAAATGAAACAAAATCTAATTTCAAATGTCCTTCTTCTTTCTAAGATTGTGTTTTCCAAGATTCTAACAAAATTTTGCTTTTCACACGTGCAACTGACGTATGGTATTTGACGTTTATAGCATTGACATTTTTTTTATTATTATTTCGGTAAAGCCTGGTTCTTCAATGTAATCTTTGACCCATAAATAGTCTCATGATGAGGCTACACTAGGGCTAAAGATCTAATGCCCATCAACGCCATAATTGTCGTGATAATTTTAACATGCAAAAGTGGGTGGCCACACTTGAAATTACGTCGCGTTGATGGGCGTTGCATGATTAGTAAAGGATGCGAAAATAGTTTATTTTGGATTATTTGGTTTGAGAATCGTGATTTTGATATAATAGTCGTACTACACAAACACTACATAAAATATTTAAGAATATTTTTGTTAACGACTGTATCTCATATATTATTATTATTTTTTTATTTATTTACAGGTGGTATTCGGTAGAGATATAATATTTATTACGGAATAAACAAATACCAGTGGTATTAGTTTTTAGTATCGGAAAGGAATAGATAAATAATAAATAAATATCCACTGACATTCACACAGCGCCCCAAGTTAAGCGTGAAGTATGTATTATGGGTACTAAACAATGGAAAAACATACTTATATACATTTTTTTTGTAAGTACATACATATTATACATAAAAAACACCCAGACCATTACAAACAGACATGTTCATGCATACAAATGTTTATGCTGCCCGGGGATCGAACAAGGAACCCTTGGTGTTGCAGTCGACCTCTCAATGCAAACTGCAATACCTATAAAAACCAAAGTACATTAACCAATTACCTAAATAACTAATATAATTTAAATGTAAAACTAAAAGGAGGCAACCCTATTCTATACATCAAAACACACGTGGGATCCAAAGCGATCACGACGCTAGCTGACAATATCAAGTAATACCGCTTCAACGCATTAATTCTCGCGTAAATCGTTTGATGTACCGACAGTCGAGTTATCGCCAAACGGCAAGGAGCGTTGTTATTGACGTTGAAAATAATAGCGTTTATTTGAAATTGAAGCTCATCAACGCGTCAATTAATGTAATTAACCATTAGTGTGGCCCCAGGTTCACCATGTGTATATATTTTCACGTCTGGCAATAATTGCATTAATCAATTAGACTTTTCCCTTTCGCGTTCTTTTATTTTATTGTCATTTTTAAAATTATTTTCATATTCAGACGTGAATTTGCACAAAGAATAAAAAATGAACGGTTTAGTAAAAACCGCGCACAGGGTTTTGCAAAGTTACGTTAAAAATGCAAACTTAACCGGGGCTTTGGTGTCGCGCACCCAGGCACCAGTAAAACGTGATTTCACGAGAGGAATATGGCACATGAGCTGTTCCAAGAGACTGGATGGTCCTCCAGCAGCCTCCAGTCTTCTGCATAATCATTCCAACACATGTAGCTGTGGCTGCGGTCTGAAGGCACTCCACACAAAAGGTAACCTAACTTATAGATTTATAGGTTATCTAATTGCACCATGCATAAGTAATATTGAAATTTTACTAATATGTGCTTCAAATCCTTCTAGTTGAAAACGATACTGAGACTACAAAAGCCAAAGATATTGGTGAGTCCTTTCCTATCCTATCCTCTTCAAATCCTATGTCATTTTGTATGTATATTCATAGTTTATGTACTTTAAGATCCTTATTCCTTACATTTCCTTTAGTTAGTAAACTAACTCAATTTTATATTTTATTAAAGGTAAGATAGTTTTTTTCATATCTCTAATAATCAGTGTGTGTTTGGTATAATCTGAAACATTGTATGTTTAACAAAATAATAGTAATGTTATCCCTGTATAATTCTGCCACACTGGATTCTTCTATTAATGAAGTATCAAGTGCCACATGCAGGGTACAGAAAATCATACACACATCCAGAGATTTGGCTTAATGCCACTTTTCTGCATAGTTGTATGGTACAATAATTTGAAAGATGATAAAAAGTTAAGTAAAACTTATATTGTTCTATGTAATTAGAGTTGGTTTATGCACTTAGTTAAAAACTTTAATTTTTTTTAAAGTAAATTATCAAATCAGTATTAAGTATATTACATAATTAATAGAGATAAAACAATTATAATCATGCTATTTTACTGCATGTACCATTGTGTATATCAGCAGTGCATTTACCAAACATGGGATTTTTTTTATATAAATGTATACTTTCTGATTGTTAAAATATTCTAATTTAGTTCAATTTAATTTCAGGTGAGAGGGAGTTAGTTGAATTCCTAACAGAAGAGATTGTGGCGGAGCGCAAAGCACAGAAGATGAAGAACCTACCCTCTGAAGTTGATGGATTTGCTGTTAAGGGTGATGGTGCTGAAGTGGTGCTTAGCAAGAAATTGCAGGATGAATTGTAAGTTTAAGTATATTATTTTTTCCCCAATGAGTCTTCAAAGAAAGATTCCTATTTGAAATTATTGATATTATTGGATAGTAACATCAGAAATCATGAATTGGTTAGGGAAAGTAGTAAGCTCTCTAGACCAATGAAATTAAACACTTCAAATAATTTCAAAAAGAACGACTATTGTATGGTAGCATGCCTACTTAGGGGTATAATGGTTAGTAAAATATTGTATTGATGTGTTTTGAGTAATTCATTTCATATAATATTTTTTAAGTTAAAATTGTAGTTTATATGCCAGGTGTGAAGATACTACCACATTAACAATTTTCCAAATGACATTCACAAAGTAGACTACCAAGGACAATTTCTTAACATGTGGTTTTAGAATTGCATGTAATGAAATTGGAAACTGAAGACTACTATTTTATTTATTTCCCTGTGCAGTTCTGCCACACTGGTCTCTCCAAACACTGGAGAACACCAGAGCCATGTGCAGGGTATATTAACTCATACACACATCCTGAGACTAGGCTTTTGTCTTTTCTCTGCATAAATGTATGATACAGAAATTAGTATGTGCCTACATGTTACTTTACCATCTTTTCTTATGTTACCATATCTAGAATAAGTAAACTTTTTAACCACTGCAGTTGCATATATTCAATAGAAAATAGATTTTCTAATATCTACCTTATAATAATAATTATTAATAAATATCCACACACATTGACACAGCACCATCTGTTGTAATATGGGTACCAAACAATGAATAAACATACTTAGATATACTGTTTTTGTTTAATACATACATATTATATAATACGATATATAGAACATGCCCAAACTAATACAAACATACTTTTTCATGCACACAAATGCTTGTAATGCCCGGGGATCGAACCCAGAATCAACCATTACACCAGATGGGTTGTCATTTTTTTATTATATCTTGTAGATAATAGCTTAAGAGCTGTATGCATTAGCTGTATCAAGTTATATTTGTATGATATCTTTGTGGACTTAAAATCACTAAATTTAAACAAACAGTTTTTTTAAGCAAGTCAAATTGCTATAAGCTTATACTTATTCTTATTATTTGAAACAAAGAAGCAAAATTTGAAAGTATTATCTTTAACACCTTTTTGAGAAATTGTGCTCAGTATATTATTTACTAGCTTTTGCCCGCGGCTTCGCTCGCATTAAATTCAGGATAACACTTACATTTATTACTATACATAGGATTTTCCCTCCCTCCAACTTAAAAGGTTTCGGGGTCAATTTCAGAATCTTTTTTAGCAAAAAATATGTTATAGTGAGCTAACCTTAAAAGATAGACATATGCTGTCGCGGACTTTTTTGTAGACCTTTAAAAGGAGAACAATACTCTCATACATGACTTTTGTGAAACTTTAACCGTTTACTCAGCCGCAGCGGAAGCTCCAAGTATGAAAAAATACCCCCGATTTTGAAACATTTGCTGCTCCGCTTCTATTACTCGTAGCGTGATGATATATAGCCTATAGCCTTCCTCGATAAATAAGATATCTAACACTGAAAGAATTTTTCAAATCGAACTAGTAGTTCCTGAGATTAGCGCGTTCAAACAAACAAACAAACTCTTCAGCTTTATATATTAGTATAGATTTAAATTACATTCTCATTACTAAATAAAGATAGATCATATGATTCAGTATTGTCATGAAATATGTATAACTTTTTCTAGCATCGAAAGTTCATTCATATTTAACCATTTGTTGTCAGAATAAACATTACATTCAACGTGAACCACACGGTGGACTCGGACGACTTCGGGGAGGCCGACGCGACGCCTGAGAAGCAGGAGTTCTCGGAGATGAGGTCGAAGCCGCAGTTCGAGGTGGACCTCGTGCGGGGCGACACCACCCTCAGTTTCACTTGCTCGTACCTGCAGGAGCCGCCGTCGAACGCTGGCGATGAGTTTAGTGAGTTTATATTTATTTATGATTTATGTTTATTATTGAGACTTATATTATTTTTCAGTAGGGATAGTTGAAATAAAAACGATTACATTTTTGAACCAATAATAGAGGAACTTTGTCTTTGATCATTGAAAAACAAAATGCGATAGAAAATCTATAGTGTGATGGTTTTCGATGGTCGAGGGTGTTATGTATAAGCTTGTAGGATACTTGTACACATAGACAGAGAAAAACTATTTTATGAAAACACATCATCACCAGATACATACCCACTGAGGGGCACGACCCTTTCCACAAACTTACGCAGGTTTCCTCACGATGTTTTCTTTCACTGTAAGAGTGACAGATAACATACATATCATTTCAAAAACAAATTGGTGCGTGGTGGGATTTGAACCTGCACCCTCCAGATCAGAAGGCAACAGTCCACACCAATCATGAGCAATTGACGAATTATCACATCTAAATTTTAATTCACATTTCTCACAAGAAAAATATATAAAGCATTTGGAAACTTTTTGAAGGCATGTTTCGTACACTTTAAAGAGTTTTAATAAAAAATACGTTACCGAATTCAATTGCTTGCTTAAAGATTTATTACAGAAAGACAATACAAAAAAGGGACATTTATTAGGAGTCTAATGGGTCTTTGACCATTTATAGCATTTATTCTGAAAATATTTTGGTTGTATATAATTTGAAAATATTTGTGTTTGCAGATGACATCTTTGGCATTGACGAGGTGACTATCTACAAAGGCGAATGGAACGACAAAGTGTACGCCGTCGCAGGAGACGTCCTTGATGGGGGTCAGTATACAACATTACGTATTTTCTTTCTTATTTAATCGCCATCGATACGCAATTTGTATATAGTGAAATGGCAAAAATACCAAACAAAGCACTTCAGTTGCATATTTACCATGCACATGGTGGTCCTGTGCTGTATAAACTGATGGCTTATGATTTGAAAGTCTTAATCAAAAGTTAGTAATAAGACCTTTCCACAACGGTTTCATCTTAGACAAGACAGGGTGATGTTGAATGCTAACTTGGACTAATATCACTAGAGAATAGACACTTATTACATAATTTTATTTAAACATGCCTGAATTTGATTGTACAATGCATATAAACTATATTAATTTAAAATGTGTTTCAAGATAGCTATGACCATTTTCGAATCTTAATTTGTTTGTTGGCCTGGACCAATGGTGACAACGCTTTGTAGGTCATTCAGAGCGTGGGTTCGATTCCCGGTCGAATTCACGTAACTTAATTCACCCCATTTCTTTGCCACACTGGACGCTATTGTACATGTAACGTTGAGTGCCTAAATCGGGGGATATAAATGCATCGATTTGAAGTTGATTTCCGGTAAATATATGGGAAATATTCGAAGAAATGCTACAATTATTATTTATTTTTTAAATCATAAGGAATATCCTAGAATACTTGTTAAAATTCGTATGAATACTGATTTTTCAAATGTGTACGCTTTTTTAGCTTTTGAAAAATACATAGAAATACACTTTTAAACACAAATTTACTTTTTGGAATAGAATTTCAATATTTTTGCCAATCCATCCAATCATAGGTTTTGTAGTCTTATTTATATTAATTTAGTAACACATAATATGTGTTATATATTTTCACAAAATTAAATTTATTTTTTAATTTAATTAGTAATATAATGATACTTATTTTTAAACAAATAATTGAAATAGAGTTAAATGATATTGAGTTGCATTACACATTAAAAAAAATCAAAACATAAGTTTGTGGTTTCCAGTTGTAGTTTTTCTTTATGAATTGTAATTAAATTTGTTTATATATCATATCCATTATAGTTAATATTTACTTCTCCACATATTAACTCAACATTTGTTCAATTTCAGTACCTGTACGACCTCCTGATGAACTTGCTAGAAGAGAAAGGTGTCAGCAATGAGTTTGTGCAGAAGCTGTCCGACTTCAGTACGGCGTACGAGCACGCGGCGTACATCAACCTGCTGGAGTCCGTGTCGAAGTTTACTATTGGCAAGAAGTAAGCTACGAAACGCGTCGAGTCGACCAGAGACTCGGGTCATTTTATTACTTGGCGATAAAAGTGACTTAAACATTAAACAAATTGGCACGAGAACTCTATTTCGGATAACTTGTTGGTAACTGTAAATAACGAGTTGCAATCTATTAGTCAATGGTATGTGCGAAATCAATTCGGTATTCTCCACCATTCGCAATAAAATACCAAACCTTATTTTATAAAAGCATACTTTATTTTACATGTCGTTTCATTGATCACTTTGTTTATTTGCAATATTGTATTTTTAAATACACTGAAACCAATAAATATTAGGTCAATTGATGATAGTGAGCAATGACGTCACATATCAATAATCTCATACAAAATATATGGAAACGTTCCTTTTTGACAGTTCATAAAAAGTGCGTCAACGATTAGTGGTGTCAAATACCCAATTGTTTGGAATCAGTTTTTGCTCTGGCACCCTGTTATTATTTCACAATATCTGATACTATGTTAAAATTGTACTTTAAGTAACTGATGTTCAACATTATGCTCTAATTTGATAATGAAAGACAATGTCACGGAACCAAAGAACAAACTTATGGTAATTATAATATGTACTGTTAGCCATATTTCATAAACTCAAAGAAAAACTAAATATTAAATGCACACTGTTACTATATTTTAAGATTTTTGTCACCGGTCACTTTTTTTACATACAATATATTCTGTATTATCGACAAGTTGTGTAAAATTGGATGGGAAGGCATTTATTTCCTGTAGGACAGCTTTAAAGGATGATAATTTAGTTACGGCACGAACGTGTTGTTTAACAATTTTAGTGTTAATGTTTAGTTTAAAAATGTCTGAATTAAAATGTTAGAATTAATATTTTTGTTTTATTTCATCTGCACCACCTACCTATATGAAAGGAAATCTTGTGCAATATGTATAGTTCGTGACAAGTTGAGATGGCAATTTTCTAGTGTTGTGACATCACTTAATAGGATGATAGTTTATATCGAAATATTTTTTCATGCAACAAAAATTAGGTTTATGTAGTTTTGATTACTTGCTACCAGAAGTCATAACAAACTTGTGGACGAGATTGAAATCGAAAAACGCGGTCGATATGTTATACCCCGTTTGCCATGTATTGCAAAAGTACATGAGTGGTTTTATTTAAGACCAGTCAGATCAGCCGTTTGCCCCCAACGGTACCTTTATTATAAAAGAGGAACCCCGCCCTTTTCTTCGCTGGCTGACGTTGAGCGTTTATGTATCAACGTGGTGTCAACTAAGGCAATTTAGTCAATTATGTTTCAGCACCATAGGGCAATAGTAATGTACACTAGTTAAAAGCTTTCGCCTTTAGGTATTCCGGTTTTCACGGGACGATATCTGGTCCTGTGGTATCTACCATTTACAACTGGCCTGACGTGCCGGATCCATATACTAATCGGAGGCTCCAATGGCAGACCATATTATGTGAAGCTTTTCACACGTGTTGAAAACTATTAAATGTCGGCGTTGATATGTTGATATAAAATTTGTTTTCCGATTAAAATACATATACATCCGACCGACGACAAGTGAGGACCTGCGGGGTAACCGCCACCTTTTAAAACTATTATTATTATGTCTAAGAAGTATTACTTTAAAGATACAGAAAAGGCAAGTAATATTATTGTAATAGCGTTTTTAGAGATTACTGTAAGCCACTTTAAAATATATTCTAAACTGTTTGAAAAACTGTCAACAAATTCAACCATAGTTGATTACGTACGTGACGTGGCTGACATGTTAATAAAGTATGTTTGCATTAGTTCTGAGTTTATGAAAACAGTTCGTTGACCGTCCTTATGTCCTAAGCGATTCTATTTTGGTCCTTACGAATAAATGGTTGATAGGAGAAAATAAATAAAGAAACGAAGTTTGAAAACACTATTCGCACTTTGATTAGATTAGTTAATGATAAAGATAAGTGAGAAAAACCATTTCTATGTTTAACGCTGTATTACCCCTTAGTCAAACGCGTGTCTCATTATCAAAAGATAGTAATTATGAATAGTAAATTATATTCATATTCATTCACCCGATGTTATCTTCGGTTTTAAATAAGCAATCGCATTTGCTTTCACTCAGTACACCTTTAACTTCCCGCGTCCACTTAGTCAGCTGACACGTTGACAGAATATTTTGAAAACCAGCTGAGACCACTGAGACTACATAAAAGTCGAAACATAAAGTCATTAGGCTGTCCCTTTTACACAACCCTTGCTTTGCGCATAACACCTTGGCTCTGGGCTTATTGCCAGCAAAGGATCACAATATTTTGAGTATGGTACATACAATTTTAGCCAATAGAAATCACAGTCTTAAATTAAGCTCAGAAAATAAGCTTCAGATTAACCAATAACGAGTGAATAAAGCAATCTGAAATTCGCACGGGCTAAGGCTATTACGAACACCTGTCAAGTGGTCTCAACGAAATGAAGCGAGTTTTGTTTCATCTCGCAAAAATGGCTGACGCGTCGTCGTCGATGCGTGCTAAAAAAATACCCGATAATTTGTATGAGTTGTGTCTTACGAATTTAGTGAACTATTTGCAGGAGTCTAAGTGTGTGCGAAATGATTTGCGATCGCTTCCCGATGTTATACTTATGGATGTCTACTATAAGGTGAGTTTTTGTGCACATTGTCGATAAAAACAGTCTGGCGGTCGGTATACCGTTATATCGTCTGATGTTTTCAGGTTTACGATCCAGTTCTTATCAGACATGGCAGATCAGTTTTCAGTTTCCTATTGATTTGGTTGAATACTGAGGCAGTTTCCATGAACCTAACTGTGTGGGTGCCATTAACTGAACACTTTCACTCTTGTGCGCTATCTAGACGTACGTTCGTCATATAATCAGAATTTCTTTGTTACGAAACAGCGTAGGTTATAAACAAGAATTGGCAGCTTGCATTAATTAGCGAATGTGTAAAGTTTTTCATGTGGGGGTTTTGTATGGACATATTAAGAAGCATGTAACTTTACACATATGACAGGAAAAAGATGATAATGTTGTTAAGTGAATAGTTCATAGCTATAAAAATCAATATTTCATTTTCACATACTCAAAATATCTAACAATTAAGATTTTGATACACTTTTAGCATAATAAAAAAGGTTATGTAATTGTGACTTGGTATTATTAGATGATTGTTAGATTGCTAATCTGGCCAAACAAAGTGCATATACATTGATCAGATACATAGGTATATCAGCCTTATCTATATAAAAATAACTGTAGTGAATATGCTAACCATGAGGTCTATGTTGTTGGGGAAAAGCCCCCCTTCCTAAAACAATAAGGAAATAATTAATATCTAGTTTATACTCTGATTGTAAAAAGTTTAACAATTAAATTTTTGTGCATACCAAGTTAGGAGTTCTATGTGGACCATTGTGCACAAGCCATGGCAGCCTGCTGGTTACTCCAGCCAGCCCACCTTCCTCCAAAAGCAGATTAGTCTTCCTGGTCCCCTCAGGGTGTTCGAGAGTGTAACCGGTGATCTGGGCTACACCTGTGCCCTAAGACCTTAGCACAGCTGCTAGAAGGACTGTCTGTGATACCTAATGCGTGGAAATGTTTGTTTAGTGCACAGTGTCCAGTGATGGTCCCTGTCATCAGTTATAGGCTATATCTGTCCATGTTTAGAAGGCACCTAGATAGTTTCCTGTCCAAGGATGGCATGGCTTCTCTAGATTTCCTGAATCCTGGTGTTGCTGTCAACCATTTCGCTGCTAGTGCCTGTGTGATGTCTCTTAGCCAGTTTTTTCAGCTGGCTTAATGAGATTGGTATTATTGGTTCTGGTCCAAAGGCTTTGGTATTTAAGACCTACTCTTGCTAGCTCGTTAAGAGTATGGTCATTAAATTTAAAAATTTGATAAATTAATTAAGTATTTTTAATGTTATAAAGTATACAAATGATGGTCAGGACCCTGACCTGATGGTAAGTGCTTTGCCTGACCATGACATATCTCCATCAATGCCGCACTGTGTTCGACACCCATGGCAACAGATGTTAGATCTCTTATACCAGGTAATTTTATTGGCTGAAATGTAGCTATAAAAACCCTTTTAATTTCTGGCTGACACCCATAATTGTTAGTTACAAATTACTTATAAACTATGTTAGTGACACCAAAATTCTTTAGTATATATGCTGCTTCTTAGCAATAGGCACATACATGTGAACATGTAGGTATCCATTACCTTGAAAAATCACCATCAGGCTTTTCGGCAATAAGAGCCAGAATGCTGTTTACATAATATTTTTCTTTATAAAATAGGCATATAAAATGCAAAAATATTGTTAAAGAAAAGAACTTGTGCAATAGGTTGAGCACCCATAATTCAAATTTGAAATAAAGAAAATAATTTATTGGGAAACATCACAAAAGACCATGTGCCAATGTTATATTTTTTTAATTTTAAATTTTACCTACTCAATGACAATAATTATACAATGCATTAGTCATGTAATAAAAAAAGTAGTGATTGTGAATAACAAATACTATGCCTACATTTTGTTTTGGCAGTATTGGATGTTTGATTTGGTTTGGAAACTTATTTGAGAATATTAAGACGATGTCTCTATGCAGTGTCCAATAATGCTATGCATATTAAAATTGCAAATATTTTATCCAAGGCCAGAAGCTGTCTGTGCGGGCAATTACTATTTCCTTGTAGCATGCCTTGAATTTCTATTAGTGTTACAATTTTTGCCTAAATTATGATTGTGGTAAGGGGGTCAACCACTTATAAATTTTATCGTAATAGGAAACTATTAAATTTAGTATGTATTTATTTATATCGAAAGTCAAAATTACAAATTTACTTTAAATTATAAATCATTAAAGATTGCAACTAATACCTTCAACTTTTAGCATCTGGTTAAAAAAAAAAAAAAAAAAAATTTTTCTGTGGTTTTTTATCTACTAGATCTTTATGCCTATGTTTTTATGGTCCATAGAAATTTTTATATTTAAAAATGTGGTGATTACATTATATATGTACGTGAAATAAGATTCTAGTTAGAAATATTGGTGTCCAAGTATGTAGGATAGGAAGTTCTTATTATTGTTTATTAATAAAAAGTAACTTAAAGTATTACAGAAAACAAGTGTACAACTTTTGAAAAAACTAAGAACTCTTTTTATATTCGTCTTGATTTGCTTTTGTTTCTGCTAGATTTTCCTCTTGTCTTTAAAATTTTTATAAGAGATTAAAATCTAAATTCAATTTATTCAATCGTAAATAAATCATATGCGACAGAAAATAACGCACGTTAAATCAAGAGAGATTTAACGGTTCATGTCTGTTGCAATTTAAATTGGTTGTCTCGTCGAGTTTTTTTTTAAATGTAGATCAAAGGAGTCACTGTGAATGTCATCGGGTTTGAGACTGCACCTGAGTGCGTGCCCGGTCGGCTGGGTGAACTTGTGATCTTGTTTTTTACTTTAAAAAAAAAACAAATAGGCGAGAACATTGCATGATGGTATAATTTGGAAATTCGATTATAATATAAGTTATATTAGCACACGCGTGAATAAAACTTCCACCACGTACGGTCGAACTTAGCACGGGTGTAAATGGAAACTCGCAAAAAACAATAGATGAATCAATTGTCTACGTCGAGCGGTTAAAACTTATACCTATCATATCTGGAATATACAGGTTACGCAGGATCGGGAGGGATGGCGCACTATGGGCCCATGGGCCTAGGTTCAACGGGGGACGAAAATTAGCTTGGATAGATTAATTTAAGATTAGGCACATTTATTTATCTAAATAGATAGATTGATATTTATTAAAGTTAAACTTGAGCACGGTGGGTCCCATACTTAGCTACCAGATTAAATATATACAGACATATCGACAATCGAACTTCAGTTTTCACTCAATGGTTGAGGAAAGTTTGTAAGGATGTAGGATTGGCTCACAATATGGCAGTGCGGTGGATTAAAAATACAATCGTTATAATTAACGTGATGCACGAAGTTATTCCAAGCATTAAAAAAGCGGGAAAACTGTACTGTATAGTATAATTAACCTAAACATGTGAAGCATTTCCGATTGGTGAAGACTGATAAGGAAAACGGAGGACCGGGATTTCTTACACAATATGAGGGAGAACTATGTCTCGCAGTGAACTGCAAAATGTTGAAAAGACAGAGAAACGTGACGATATCTGCAATGTTCGCAAAGTTTTAACTTAGCACCCTTTATATATACAGAATATCATTGTCACAGCACCCGAATAACTGTAAATGCGATGATAAATAACATCCTTACTACCCACAGTTGTATGTACGATCAGGATCATTCTGGAAAGACGATGACGAACGTGCGGCCAAGACATGATTGATGCAACGCAACGTATTGCCTCAATTGCAGTCGACGTGGCTACACTGTAACAGTGCACTCGATGAATGCACTCAAATGTAGCTATAGTATTAAGAAACTTGCATTCATCGGAATTCAAATTGAAGTACAAAGATTTCGTCGCGAATATCATTGCAACATTTTATTTATAAGGAAATAAATATCCACTGAAATTCACATAGCGCCATCTAGCCCCAAACTAAGCTATATCCTGTTATATGGGTAGGTACTAAACAAAGGATAAACATACTTATACATACATATAAATGTATGTATAAGTATATGTATCCGAATCTAAACTATGTATGTGTAAACATACATAGTTTAGATTCGGACACACCCAGACCAATTTATACATACATGTTCATGCACACAAATGTTTGTAATTCGTCGCAACCATTACACCAAACGAGTCGTCGTATTTATATATTATTTTGGATATGGTATCATGAAGCTGAAACTAGCAGAAAATTCTAGAAAAACTTTGGCTTGAGACGAAAAGACTTGTTTTCAAAAAAGGCTGTTTTAGTTTATAACTTTTGACTGTAACATCCAAATTGTTGAGATTTTAAAATACATACTTTATTGTAAATAGCCTATTTTTGGTTTTTTTTTTCATCCGCCCTATATTTTCTGCTAGAATTTTTCGGTCAGTTTCAGCCTCATTATGGTATCGACTAATTACTCCTTATTACGACATTAAATTTACCGCAGTTTAATCCGAAGAAATGATTTTATTCATTCAAAGGATCCGTCTGCTTGTTAGCCTATGAAATAAACCAAATAAAATAACCATGATAATATTTCAAGGTACGTTGGCGAAAGCTGTAAATTATTGTGATTTGCAAGGCTTCGTCCATCGAAAGTGCGCCCGCGCTTGGAATATTGATGGATTTCTACCAGACAGACGCGCCGCCAATCTTCCTGCGTGTGAAAGTTATCTGCCATTCTAATGGTTTGCACAAAAAATGCACCGTTATTCTTTAGCATATTGTAAATGGCCGAGGTCGTTTAGGTGAGTCGTTTAAGTGAAAACGGTTGGCTATATTTACTGTTTTGTAAGTTTTGGCTTAGGGAACAGAAACGAAGCAGAAACTGGCGGAAAATACTTGCGGAAAAAACGCGATGGACAGGAACGAAAAAGGACTTGGTCCCTGTTTTTAATAGAATATGTTCAAAAATATTTGGACGTTTACGATCCCATCACTGTCGCCATCGCGGTGAGCAAAGCATGTAGAGCATCTCAGAACACACGCAACACTTCAAGACCGAGACCCCGCCCCCGCCGGCAGGGGCCTTCGTCGCGAGTCCCTGTAGGTTCCACCAGTTCCTATCCTCGATACCGGTACGTACCCGGTGACTTATCTCCCCAAATTTATACTAGGTTACCTAGTCCCCTGCAACCCCCTTAGCCGAGGTTCACGACCCACACTGGGACATCTTTAGGCTCGTTCGCACATTGTTCTTTCCAGCTGTGTAAGCCACCTGCGATCAACAGCGATAAGTGATTCTGAAAAAAATAAGAAGTGTATTTTGTTGTGAGTTTGTTTGTTGTGAATTCACCTATTGTATCCCATCAAAATATTTTATGTAAAATGTTACCAAGACGACCATATAATTTGTGCTTTAAAAGGATCTCATGTAGAGCCAAGCTTCTGAAACTACACGGCCTGACACCACCGACTGTTACTTCAACAAATTCTACATTATCAGTAAATAAGTACGGCTTCGCCGTTTCGCTACCGTCTTACAAGTGATGCCGAATATTTAGTTTCTTACTAGGGTGGTAGACTCGATACTGAGTCGTCTAGGTAGGTACCACCGCAGTGCCACATATCGTCCTGTGAAACAGAAGTGTTATGCACTTTTGTGTTTCGGGATGATACGGCACTGTAGCTAGTGAAATTACCGGGTATAAGAACCTAACATCTGTTGTCTCTGGTGTCGGGCAGTGCGGCATTGACGAAGAATAATAACTGTCGATCAGTTGTTGGTCTCCCTCAATGCCGCTCTGTCATGGTCAGGCGTATCACTTACCATCAGGTGAGCGTCCTGATCGTCCTGTACACTCTTAAAAAAAAAGAAGTAGATGATAGAGAATGGCCGCGTGGTGAGTTTTTTTACAATTTACATGTTAATGGATTAACATTAATTATATAGTAGAATGATTGTCTAATGGTGTAACCAATTAAAACCTACCATAAAACAGAACAAATGAGTGCAATATTTTACTATTCAGACACAAACGCGATACTATTAGCGCATTTTAAAATTAGCGGAATTGGAGCCCACATTTGATATCGTTTACGAAATGCATTCTATAACACTAAATGATAACATGGTCTGAGCTTGAAGTAGCTATAAAATATACATAAACAAATCCTTTATTCTCGTAGAAAGTTTTCTCGAACATTTTCCTTAAAGATGTCGAACATGTGCACGAATGGTTGCGTAATCATCAGGTGATTTGACATCGAGTTTCCAATCGAGACGGTCAGGTTTATGTATCGATGTATTATTAATATATTTTAAATCTGCAAAGCTGTATAACCTGCTGCATTTGTATACCCTGAAGAGAAATCGAAAACGCAAATCTTGTTACGTGAACGTTTACGTTTTGATCAAAATTATTGTATTTCAAATTAACAGGTAGATTGCCGCGTACACCGCGCGGAGTCAGGCGACAATAGATTTTCTACTGTGTCCGCATCATAAACGGCGTATCATCATCATCATTCTCAGCTCATTATACGTCCTCACCGTGAAGCCTTCCCGTAAAGGGTGTATAGGCCTTAGTCGTCCACGCGAGCCCAGTGCGGATTGGCCGACTTCACGCAAAACCTTTGAATTTCTTCGGAGGTGTGCGCAGGTTTCTTCACGATGTTTTTCCTTCACCGTAAGAGCGTCGGATATCGTACATATAATTTCGAAAATGCATTGGTACGTGGCGGGATTTGAACCTGCACCCAACCTGATAGGAAGGCAACAGTCCACACCAATGCGCACCGACGCTCTAAATGGGTTTAATCATGATTATCTGTTTTCCCCAATACGTATTAGCCTTTCAGGGATATTTCGCTCCTAATGTTATATGATCCACTGGGATGAATCCTGATAGTATTAACCCATTGATCGCGCATGACACCTAAAGGCGTTAGAAACAATAGATTTTCTATTGCGTTTGGATGGCTGGCGTTCAAAGGGTTAATGAGCGCCTGTAAACCCTTAATATCCTTACACACTACAAAAATCTGTATCGAGGATTATTGAGTATGACTTATGTTTAGCAGTAAACCTCATGTGGTTGATATGTTCATTTAAAAGGACCTTTTGATATCCACTGTCACTGTTCATACATAGTCCCAAACTAAGCATCTAGCTTGTAATATGGGTACTAAACAACGGATAGACATACTTATACACTTTTTTGTAAATACATACAAATTAAATTATACATAGAAAAAACCCAGACCATACAAACAGACATGTTGCAAAATTATTTTTTATTATTATTTTATTTTAATTTTAAGGAAAATAGTGTCGTTTAGATTTTATACATTAACGAATTGGGCTTACTGTAATGTTAATGTGTAATTGGAATAAATAAATGTTTAGGCATAGAAATGTTTGTATTGCCCGGGGATCGAACCGGGAAACCTTGATGTAGAAGCCGACGTAACAACCAATAACACCATGGGTCGTCAATTAAACTAGATCGCCCTCAATGATTGAGAGAGAAAGCGAGCTTGTTAAAGTAATTTTATATTAATTACTATATGAATTGTTTGCTAATAAAAAGAAAACGTCTAGAAACAAGTTAACTTATTCCACTAATGTAATACTAACACACAACATTTATTTACATACATACATTTGCTACGGTTACGCGTTTTAATGTATTGTTCAATCATTAACCTTGAACGTGAACTCTTTTGTTGGTGCTTAAATGTATTATTTTGTTTGCTGGAGATCCGCCATCTATGAATCCAATATGCCGTAAATAAATCCCTTAATGAGAACCAGTAGTAGAGGAAGTACACTGGGAAGCGGTGTAAATGGTAGTGGCGTAGTCTCTTCAACCTATCGCAGTCCACTTCTGGACATAGGTCTCCCCCATTTTGCGCCAGATATCCCGTGGCGTAGTAAAAGTAAGATAAAATGCATGTGGTGTTTACCTATAATTAATTGTACACTTAACTACGTAATTAAAAAACTAATTAATAAGAGTAAACTAATTAATAAAAGTATTTTATAGAGCGAATGAGTGTAACCACCCAAGCCTACTTAGTGTCAATAGTCGCAAATTAAGATCAGTCTAAAGTTTTTATTTATTGAACAACCTTTGTGGTGAAATCGTTGAGAAGTCTGCTATTATACTAAGGGTTCCCGGCTCGATCCACGGGCTGTACAAACATTTGTGTGCATGAATATGTCTGTGCGTACTGGGGGGTTACCGCCATCTCTTAAAACAGTGTTACAATAATATTACTTCGTCTTTTCTGGCAAAAAAATGCTGACGTGTCATTATAACGATACTGTTTTAAAAGATTGTGGTTACCCCCCTGGTCTAAGTGTTTTTTCTTTCTTTCTTTCTAATTTGGGACTAGACGGCGCTGTGTGGTTGTCAGTGAATATTTATTTATTGTTTATGAGCCTGACTACATATTCGATAAGGACAAAAATACTTACACTAAATGTATTATGGTTTCAATGGGAAGTGTCCTAATACATAATGGTGTCAATGATCACTCGGTTTACCGTTAGACTGCGCCTGCGCTTGCGATTAGCATTTTTGGGTGAAGGCAAACCGCACGCGGCCGCGTCTTTTGTAACACTTAACGGATTATCTCCGCGTAATATTGTATTAATAAATACGAGCATACTTGTAGTATATTGTAGTTCTATACTATCACTAAGTTTTGGATTAATTATGGAATTTATGAGATGTAATGCTAAATCATTTTACACGTTCTAATTTCTATAAATAAAATAATTTATCAGTTTTATTTAAACATAGTTAAACCACAGATAATATGATACAAACTGATAAATGCTATCGTAATATAAACAATTCACAAAACAACAGTGCTGTACTTTTGGGCATGTAGAATCGTAATTAGAAAACTAATTTGACTCGCGCAGCATATAGCTTGGTTGTGTAAGTAGGACTCATTTCCAACAAACAATTAGATTTCCTATTGGTTTCCCACTAAACATTCGAGCGGATAACTCTGACCTTTAACCCTTTGACTGCCATGAAACCAGACACAAAAGAACTTCTATTGTTTGTCGCCCAACAGTTGACAACCCATGGCGTTCAATGTGTAAAATTAGACCCTGAAACTGATTGTGGTGTCTTGTGAGTAGATAGATGCACGGACAAGTTAGATGCTATAATACAATACACAATATATATAATACACAATATATATATATATATATATAATACACAATGACAAACTTTCGAACCCAAAACTGCATTGCTTGTGGTAACCACCAGTCCACGGCGGAGTATAAATAAATAAATAGCAACTGACATTCACACAGCGCCATCTAGCCCCAAGTTAAGCGTGAAACCTGTATTATGGGTACTAAGCTACGGATAAACATACTTATATACATTTTTTTTTGTAAATACATATTATACATAGAAAATACCCAGACCATTACAAACAGACATGCTCATGCACACAAATGTTGTACTGCCCGGGTATCGAATTCGGGATTCTTGGTATTTCAGTCGACGTCTCAACCGCAACACCAAATAAGTCAAATGGGTATAGGATCCACAAACCTCGGGATTTGTACCAGGTTCTCAACCAAGAAGGTTCGTTAGATACATTAAAGAATATACGAGTAATACCATATTTTTATTGACCTATTTAGCAATGATTGAGGCGTCAGCTACTACAGCTAGGGTTCCCTAGCTATAGTGGGTTCGATCAACAGGCAGTACAAGAATCGTCAAGTTATAAGTCAAATTGTGTTATCTCAAACCACTTTAGACAATAACAAGTTCTTCCGAATTGTATTTATGAAACTGGAATATTAAGTAAGGCTTAATTGCAATAAACAATTGTATTCCTTCATTACCATTAATATGGTAAATAGTGTCACTTTCATGGTCACGAGTGAAAAACAAATGTTTGGTTTTATATAATATATAAAACCTAATCAAAGTTAATCTAGTAGGTTTTGTATTCTCAGTTTTAGTATCTAGACTAATTTTCGTTTCATTGTTTGGTTTATTTCTATTTTAGTCTAATACAAACTGTGTACAAAACTGCAAAGTTACAAAGCTCTTTTATAATACATGATACAAGTATATTATGTTTGGTTCTTGCATAGCATAATATCATCATAGTCTGGATATCAGACGCTTCTGTTGTAATTTTTGCAGCGTGTGTGTTTTTCCAGCTGGCGTTTCATTGGATTTAACTAGAATTTTCTACAGAAACAAACATCAATGTCCGTGTTTCATTGGGAATAATGTTTGTTTAGATAATTGCGTAATATGTATCGAAGCACGAGCTGATCAAAGGCAATGTAAAAATCTAAATTACATCGATGAATATAAATAACATGCTTTATTTAACATTGAGTTGTATGTTTGTTTTATTTCTTAATGTTTTGGGTTGAATTAATTCTAATTCTTAATCAATAAATTTTTGAGAAAAATTGCTTTTTGAGAAATTATGATATATTTACGAATAAAGCAAAATTTATTTAGTACATGTTTTCGGGCATGAGTGTGTCATCTTAAACATACTTTGTCGGCACAATATCATTTCTGTACACCAGATTTCTCTTAGAAAGTGTATGTTTGCATCGTTTCTCTGTTTTTAGTTTTAAAAATAAAGAAACACTGATTGATATGTAATTGTCATTAATTTAATCCTTATGGATTTGATTCTTTCCTGATATTTTATAAAGACCAATCACATACACACAATAGAAGCAAGATGAAATTATTTATTATAGCCTGGTTGTTCAAATGCACAAATCGAGGACATATAACAGCTTTCTTGTAGCAGTACCCTCATTAAAAGCGCTCCTTGAAACCGGTATATCTGATGACTGGCCGGTTTTATTACATCTCTTTTGATCTCAATGAGTCAGTTTAGCTTGAATTATAAGTACGTTGAACGTCCTAAATACGGGACACTAAACTTAAGGATTGTGGTGTAAGTGGTAACGGTAAATGGAAAATACAAATTACTTTTAGAACTTTCATACGCAAATCGTGAAGGGAAGTGTAGTGTAGATACCTACGTTAATATATTAATTAATGTACTTTCGGATAGTTCTATATGGTTAAGACACAATTGGTTATTTTTCTTATAACTTTCTTCCTAGTTTGACTTTTGGCGTAACGCAAGTTTGTATCTTAGGACCACACTATTTGTGACGTGTTTTGTTTACGTGTTTCTCATGATCAAAGATAAATTGAGATAAGATTTCTTGATGGAAAGATACAATGGTGGACAGACATGAATGAATACCGTTTTAACTTTCGATAACGCAGTCTGCTTATTCCTTATAACATGTCTACACTGTCAAAAGCGATTCAAATTTTAAAATAGTGTTCTGCACAATACAATTCATATGTAAAGATAATTTTGTAATTTGAAGAAAACTAGATGCAGTCAGTCAAGTTTTGTGCAAGTATGTCGTATCGTCCTACGATCGTGCTAGAAACGTGACTGAGCTCCTTTCGCTTTTCAAGGTGAATTTCTCCGACGCGTGTTAAGGGACAGCGCTTGCAATTTCACTTTCCTCAATAAACCATCTGTGTTCCCATCAAGCACACTGCACAGTGGGAATGGTGTCATTTAAACTACAGTTCTTGATGTATCACAATCACTGTTTTGTACTTTGTTGTTACTCGATGTGAAGAAGAGACTTGATTATGACTTTCTTATGCTATTATTTCTTGTGCCAATTTGTAATTTTTTTTACTATGAAGTAATTGCAAAATAAATGATTTTTTATGGAATTTGTCTATTGCGTTAAAAGTGTGGTATTTTTCATAATAGTTTGTCTATTTTGAGAACCTGTATATAAGTGACAAGGCCGTAACCTACCCAGCATGTATTGGTGATGGATATTTACGACTATCATCCATGTAGCCAGGACCAACGGTTTGGAGTAGAGTAGTGACCATTGTAGTCGCATTTAATATTGCCTTTTAAAAATATATTTTTGATTTAAAAAATGCCTCTGTTATAAGGTAGTAATCGAGCCTGAAGCAATAACTAACGCTTCACATGCCTACCCATGTGATGAGATTCCTTCTTTTTTTACTACTATCTGAAGTTCACTATTATGATCGTTGCTTCACTTGCCTGTCTCCACAGATTATATTTTCTATGATATCTCCGCGATAAGTCTGGCAAGTGTACGTTTTGGTTAAATCAATAAATGTTCACGACATTCAATGCAGCTTGCACTTAACCTTGTGTACAAACAGCTCCCAGTTGCAGCAGTTTCAATACTTTCACTAACTACTATGATATCTTGTTCCTATAACTTGAACTGCTTTGTTTATAATTTTTGTCCACATAAGACATATATTTATTTGTCGTAAAAATTATAATTTCAATTATTCTCTTGCGAATTAAGTCTAGGTTTTCTTTTTGGCCACTGGAGGTTGATGTTTTTTTAAGTCATATTATCAGCTGTATAGTAAGCATAGCCTCAATGTATAAATGTATGCTATGAACTCAAAAAATGATGAAGTAAAAAACGTATACTCCGAAGCACGGCATCAACTTTTTAGACAACCAGGTGATGCAGCTTGCAATATCTTTATATTCTTTATTTCAATGTTCAAACCTAAATAAATGGAAAAATCGTACAGTGACTTGCATCAGTCTTTCAAACCTAATCGTAACTGGAAAAAATGGTACAGTGGCTTGCACCATTATATTCTTCGAAAATCACCCAAAGCCTAACAGGATGAAATTTTCTATAGGATTTTTCGCAATTTTCAAGATAGGAAGCTAAAAGTCAATGGAAAGACGTTTTATTTCTTTTATGTTATAAGTGGATGGTCAACTCGCTCGTAGGTGATACGCTGGCCATGACAAGCAGTGTTGATGGAAATTTATAACAGTAAGTGTAGTCATTATTTTCCATCATCACTCGAGACGACATATGTTAGGTCTCTTATATTCGGTAAATTTACTAGCTACAGTGCCTTCATCCCGAAACAGAAGTGCAAAACACTCCTTTTTAACGGGACGATATCTGGCACTGCGGTGATACCTACCTAGACGACTCAGAATCAAGTGTACCACCTAATAAAAGTATCATCTAATCATCATTATCAGCTCATTTAACGTCCCCACCGAGGGGCACGAGCCTACCCGTATAGGGTGATTAGGCCTTAGTCATCCACGCGGGCCCAGTGCGGATTGGACGACTTCACACACAACCTTCGAATCTCTTCGCAGGCGTGCATGAAGTTTCCTCACGATGTTTTCCTTCACCGTATGAGCGTCGAATAACGTACATATATTTTCGAAAATTCGAAAATACATTGGTACGTGTCGGGATTTGAACCACAGCCCTCCCGGTAGGAAGGCGACAGTTCACACCACTGAGCCACCGACGCTCTATCTAAAACAGCCTTAATCTTTTAGCCTTACAGCCTTAGCCTTAATTAGCCTTATTCTGTTTACGTAACCAGGAAAGTGGAACCGTGTTACCTAGAATTTAACGCGAGCGAAGCCGCTGACAAAAGCTAGTATATGTATAAACACATATGAAGTGGCAATATGGGAAATGGTGTCGAGAGGCTTGAATTAATGTTTGTTGAGAGAGCCAAACGGTTTCCCTTTCACTGTGTTACGTAAAGCGACCTTTATCGACGGATTCGGTGTTTACGCGTTTGTTTTCGTTGTTTGACACTCACATGTCATATTGTCTGCGTGTGTGGGTAATCATCATGATTGTGTGTTGGCTTATCAACTGTAATGGCAATCGAAAGATAAAGATTATTTATATTAATCTAGTCGCGCATTATCTTATCACCGTATTTTGATTGATATTTTATGATATAGGTATAATATTTTTTACATGTATATATGTTTTGATTTGTATGAAGATAAAACAATTGCATCTGTGCAGTGGCGTGCACAAAGATTATGAGCAAGGTATGCAAGTGAAAGATATGAATCGCAATAACAATAATATGAATTACTTTTCTCAAAAAAAAAATAGTTCTGCTGTTGATTGTAGATCGCCTATCGCTTAAAAGATGTAGGGCAAATAAAGGGAGATCTTATACAAGGGCGATGTTTGGGTTTGTCGGGGGACACAGGGTATGCCCTGCTTATTTGCTTATGCGGAGTGCACGCCAATGCCACCGTGGTCTAGTCTAGAGGTCGATTCAAATTCCACGGGGATAAAATTTGGCGTGGGTGTTCCTTACGGACTTAAATGAATACTTTCATTAAGATTTTTTTGTTCGGTAGATGTTGCGTATAATGTATATAAGAGTGTCATACATTTATACAAATATCATATACATGACGTTGTCCTACCAACTCCCAACAATTAAACTTTTAACACAACTACTGACGTCATCAAAAATACGTCAACCTTGGTGTGTCAAGTCGGATATTTAGATTGGGCCGGTTTTATATTTTACTAGCTAGTAGACTCGGTACTGACTGAGTCGTCTCGGTAGATATTACCGCAGTGCCAGACATCGTCCCGTGAAATACCAGTGTTTTCCACTTTTGTGTTTCGGGATGAGGGCATTGTAGCTAGTGAAATTACCGGGTATAAGAGATCTAACAACTCTTGTCACGGGTGACTGGCATAGAGCAGTGTTGGTAATAATAAATAATATATATATATATATATATATATATATATATATATATATATATATAATATATATATATAATATATATATACTATGTGTAAGTGACGCTTGAACTTGCTTCTGTCGATGCAATTTTGAAGGAAAGTATAACAGTAGATAGTGACTATATTATAAAATATATATATAATACATAATAGCTTGATATTAATATATTGTTACGAATGACACTAATGTATGTATTTCCGATATGTTTCAGGTAATCATCGTTTCGTTGTAGACACGCTTACTGGTGTGTGTAAGTAACGCGTTCTTCATAAGGAAATCAGTTTTTCGATTTTCTAAAAGTATTTGATTTGGTGTGGGCAGTGGCGTGCACTCCATATATGCCAATAAGCTGTGCATACCCTGTGCGCCCAGACAACCCGAAATATATCCGACATATTGAATGATTCCCATTTATTCGGCGTATTTCCTCTACAGATTTGAATCCTAAGGCGATCTGCTGTCATCAACATCATTAAATTTGACAAAAATTTAAATTTTTATTGTTTTTGCGATTAGTGTAACGCATTTTGCATACCCTACTCATAATCACTGTGCACGCCACTGTGTGTGGGAAGGTTTTGCTCTGCAGTGGTACGTTGTGTCATCAAATCAAGTATTTTTACAATTACTGTTAAAATTTTCCATTAAATATTATTCTTATTGTGAATAAGTTGACAAAATCATGTGCATAGTTCTTACTTGAAGCTAAACAACCTCCAAGTATCTACCTTCACGCAACTTTAGACTTAGGTAACGGTGACCTAACGCGGGCTAATGAGACTCCACGTAATATCCTGCTCGTGCCCTCAAAACGGCAATGAACATGCTACAATTAACTGTATATTTCAAATTCAAACTCAGCTAAAAATTGAAGAGTAGGTAAGAGTTGACGACCGATTTGGTGTAATGGTTGAGACGTCGGCTCCTAAACCAAGGGTTCCGGGTCTGAGGATCGTCGAGGAGGCGTTTGGGGACATCAGATTAAAGTACGATTATCAGCAACCCTAATAGTCCCGCGGGTGCCCTAAGAGGTTGCTCAGACAAAACATTTTATAAGTAGGTAAGTACTGTTGTATTCAACACACAAGTCGATCGTGAAGATTATTGCAAAACCTTAAGTCCAGGTGTGGACAAGCTGATAAAGTATGTATTTAATAGGCGGTAGACTCGGTACTGAGTCGTCTAGGTATTATTATTATTATTTCGGTTTTGTGGGCTATTCAGGCTTATACAGACCTGTAGTCACTTCGACCTAGAAGATCTTTTGTGACTCGCTCCTCTCTTAGAGTTCATCTAAAAGTTGGGCACTTTTTAGGAAGTTTAGGATCCTCCCCAACTTTATAGATTTGATGTCATTTGGGCATAGATAATAATTACCTAAGTGGATGTTTCGCTTCCATTGTAGAGGACCACAATTGCAGAATAGGTGCATTGGTGTCTCTCTCTCTTCCGCGCAGAATCTGCAAGTTTCCGAGTCACGTAGCTTCATTTTGTGAAGGTGACTTTTTAGCTTGCAGTGTCCAGTCAGTGCCTTGGGTTTACTGAGCTGTAGCAGTTCAGAGGTTCGCTTCTTCGAATAGGCTTTGATAAGCGCTTTTGAGTGAGCTGTCTCTGGTGACTAGCCAGTAGTTTACAGAGTCCTCGAGGAGCTTCCGTTCTAGTTCATTTTTCCCCAGGCTTTCGGGGATGCCACAGACAGGTTCTACAGTCTTTTGGGTGGCGTTGGCCCCAGCCTTTGCGAGTTCATCAGCATTTTCGTTGCCAATGATGTCAGAATGACCTGGTACCCATTTGAGTGTTATCCTATTTCGTCGTCTAGGTAACCGCAGTGTCAGATATCGTCCCGTAAAATAGAAGTGTTTTGCACTTCTGTGTTTCGTGATGAGAGCACTATAGCTAGTAAAATTATTGGGTATAAGGGACCTTACATCTTTTTCTCTAGTGTTGGGCGTAGATTAGTATTGACGGAGAATAATAACAGTCTCAGTTGTTGGTATCCTACAATGCCACTCTGTCATGGTCAGCCGTATCACTTACCATCAGGTGAGCGTCTTGACCGTCCTGTACACTTTAACATAAAGAAGAAGATCTGAAGTCAAGTGGTAAGTGGTTAATGTGGCTCAGGGTACAATATTCCAGAGTGAGGTTACAGTATAGATGCTAACTAGTTACATAAAGATTCCAAGTCTAAGCCTCCAGTAATAACTGATTGCTAACTTAAAGCAATACAAGCTAAATTATACGCGGATCCTAATTATAGACTTACACCTACAGATAAGTGATTTTAATATAGGAAACGAGGATATCACGGATGGGGTCTTCACACGCATTTATTTAACATACAAGTTGTATGATACACCAGACGTGTGCCAGCTGGTTTCACACGAGCCTAGGTCGAAGCTAGGGATGTTACGGTTAATTTCGAATTGTACGGTTTTTAATTTTGAATTGTACGAATATGAGATTTAAAACGTATCTAAAGAAGCAGTCTCACTCCGTAAAAAATATGCATTCACAATTTCAAGTTAACATATGACTTTCATTCAGACATACATCATCCGTTTTGCCCAAAACTGTACTACTGAATTTTATCGAATAACTTGAAAAACAACAAAGTTTCCCACCAACGTTTCACCCTTGATTGGCATTTCTAGGGGGCGAATATTGAAAAAAATCTTAGTAATGAAAGGAACTCCTGTACACTTTTTCAAATGTCTAACCTATAATGTTGAGGTCCTTTCGTTGATATGTCAGTAACGCAGCTTTTCGGATATCCGACAGTTTCGGTTTTATTTTCGGGTACACCATAGACCACAGCCCTATGTGGTATCGGCGTCTAGCAACGTCTAGCATTCGAGGCGCGCTGCATCGCGGTAACCGGGTGGCCCGTTTGTACACTTGCGCGTGTGCACGTTTATGCGCACCGCGCGCAATTATGTTTTGTGTTAATTGGTCACTCGTATTATCCGGGATATCTAGCTCGTGGCTTGTTTGGCTGTATCTGAACCGTGGCGGAAAGTTGGGTTTGTAGGTACATACTAATACATACATACATACTAATCAAAGAATACCTTTAGATCCTAAATGTTTGACTGCACGAGGATCGAACCTTGTATGATGTGTACCCAACATCAACCATTACATGGGTCGTCATTCCAGCCGTTTGGTTTTCGTAATTTATCGAGTTAAGAAACTTGTAAGAATTAAGAAACTCCGCGAAAGCGATGCGAATTGATTAGTATTATTGCAACGAAGACGCCGAAGACCTACAAAGGTTTGGCTTGGCTATTGTTCCAATTATGTCATTTGTACACGTAACCGTTTGCCGTAACATCGCTTCAATCATCTTGTCAGTCTAAATAATACTGTATAGTTCGATACAATTGGCCATTCCAGCGGTGGCGTTGTTTTGCGCACACGGCGATGCAAGGTTGAACTATAAATAGTTTTTATTAATGAATCGGGACAGTTCGCTCACCTGATGGTTACGGATACGTAGAGCAGTATTGAAATGAAACCTTTATCTGTATAAAGATATTATTCTCGGTCGTCTACCTGCACCCTGACTATTTCAATGACAAGTTATATTTTTTTGTAAGAATTTTTTTTTATCTAATAATTTGATTTCAAACCGACTGTACCGTACAAGAATAAGAATAGTAACATACGTTTACGAAATGGGATTAAATGTAAGTAATGAAATATTTACATATATCATCCCGTGAAATACCAGTGTTATGCACTTTGTGATCGGGGCACTGCAACTTGTGAAATTACCAGGTATATCAGCTTTTACAACCGGCTACTTCCTATGTGGTTAACTTCCATTTGGTAAACCGCAAATTGTACCAAAAAGTTGCGTTTGGGCGCAAAGTTGCGCTTTTACTCAAATAAAAAAGTATTGGTAATTCAAGCAAACTTTGTGGAATTTAAATTACTATTTAAAGTTTTTTTTATCTCCTATAGACAGACATTTGACTGCCATCTCACCTGACGGTAAGTGATGATGCGGCCGAGGATGGATCATGCCTGCCTAGGAGACAAAGAGTTCCATAGTAAATTACATTTTTCTAGTTAATCCTGTTTCTTACTTTACTGAGTCTATGTGTTTGAATAGCAACTTTGGCCTTGTAGGTATATATTATATATAGGTATATATTACGAATTCTTGTGACGTTACCGATGCAATGCAAGGAATATTCCTAATTATTTTTGTATCGCGTAAGGTATCGGTAGATCAATCTAGGATGTGTACATAGCGTCTCGTATGTTGAGGCCACGTATTCGCAAAGCGTTTCATGAATCATCCGATACGACTAAGAGATTATCGTCTCGAACAATCTCAGACATGTGCCGCGCATGGAAATTGGCAATTTTAGCATTAGCTTAATTAAAATTTACGACCTCCGAAGTGTATACTCGTACAGAACTCATGACCGGTATAACTATACATAAAAATCACAGGGCACAAATAATTTTTAAAGGCCCTACAATGATATTCTGTATATATAAAAGTAGATACGCCACCCGTGCCTCAAAAACGAACCGCCAAAGAGAATACAGTTGAAGGCTCTTTGTTTAGGTAAATGTACGCTCATTCGAAACATGTGTGTTTGCTGTCGCTGCATTTGGAACACTTCTCGTTTGTTTTGTGAACATATCACGAATCTATACTTTTTACATCATTGAGGTCCTACGTTTATATTGCCGACAGTTCGGCTCGCCGAAAGAACATTTAAAAAAATGAATACCGATACAACAAATTGCAAATTCGAGTATATAAATGTTCTCTTTCCCTACAAACAGGCAATATTTAAGCTAGTTTGAATCTACCACCGGTTCGGAAAGTTGGTTCCACTGAGAAGACCCCGGCAAGAAACTCAGTAGTTACTCTTTTCAATCGCCAATTTACAATCTTTCTTTCTTACAAGCTTTTAACCTATCTATGTCCATACATTTCAGTCCTTAAGGTAATCATCTACAGTGTTATAGCCTTTCCTCAAGACATGATTTAACTTTAATTTTAAATTTGTGTATTGGTAATTCTAGCCAACTTTGTGGAATTTTATTAAATATCTTAATACATTTCCCAACGAAGGATTTGCTAACTTTGCTTAATCTATGTTTTGAACAGCAAGTTTGGCTTTTCTTCTAGTATGACTTCCTGTTGTTATTCATTTCCTTCCATAGATTTCCCAATACAGGAGATGGGGCAAGCCGCGTTTAAAGTGCGACAAATGTGAGCTCAACGAGCATACACTGGCTGCCAGTTTACGCTCTGTGAGACGAGTCAAGACGCACGTATATTAGAAGAAATTACCGTTTTTTTCCAAAATGCCATCCTGTGCAATTGTAACATGCCATCATCGCAATGAATCATTAAATTTACCAAGAAATATAATAACTTTTCACAGGTAAGAACCGAAAAGAAATTGCGACACTGGGACTGCCTATAAACTTGGCGGCTTGTCCAGTCTAATTGTATATTCGGATGTCTGTGTTTCCTTCAAATCTGCATCTGTTATGGTCAGGCGTATCACTTAGCATCAGGTGAGAGCACTGAGCGTTCCGTTCACTTATGTCATAAAAAAAACAACTTTGTATTAGTACGTTGACCGGGAACGTTTGAGTTGAATGTTTTAGAGGTCAAGGTTGCGAACGCGTGGAGTTCCGTGCCGGCGAAGTTTTAATTGCATTGGTCTGGAAAACTGATTGCGAATGGGGAGGGGGGCTCGGTGGAAAGTTTATTTCTGATACGGCTTTATTATTTCTTACCTCTTTTATTTTGGTTTCCTAATACAGTAAAGTCAAAGCTAAAATCTATACAAATTAGACCTTCAAAAATAATTTAAGAACGTCACTATTTTTTTATTCTTTGCACAATAATTAAATTTAGTTTCTTTATATAATTGCGCACTTTGTCTGCCTGGCTCAGTATGTTTTTTTCCTGTTTAGGACTGCTGGAAGAAATTCCATTCGGAATAAGCAGTACCTTTGTATTTTTTTTCTCACTGCATATTGTTCTGACTATTTTGTATGTGTGCATATACAATAAATAAATAAATTTTATATTAAAAAAAACCTTTCTTTTGGATTTGGCATGTTGACATAGGAGCTCCCAAGAAATCTCAACAGTGCAGTTGTTTACTTATGCGATATAAGGCTCTCTTCAACCTATCGTAGTCCTCTGCTGGTCATAGATAGATAGACAGACAGATATCCCGGTTCTCCGCTTTTCTCATCCAGCCCCCACCTTTACATTTCGCTAGTCGTCGTTTCACCGGCACAGTACAATAAACTTTGAAAAACCGGAGAAAGTAGCGTACCACCCCCCCTAACCCCCAAAAATCCTGTTGGTCCATATGAGAGTCTCCTAAATTGGGAGTTGAAACCAACAAAAACCCGGCAGTACTATTTTCGTGCGTTTACAATTTTATCCGGCTGTGGTCATGTGACTAGGGTTGTCCCTTTTTAAAGGAATCAAGATATTTTTTTACAAAGCATTAATAATATGTACAATAGTTAAGACTGTTAAGAGATAATCTGATAAGTGATAATAACACATAGTGCATATTAATTTTTATCCATTAGACTTTGATGTATATCTTCATAACCCTTAACTTTGGCTGTCTTAACCTTATAACTTTTAAAATATCCTAATTATGATTATTTCACATTTAATTTTCGTTATCCATATAATGGATGAAAATGGTAATTGTATATTAGAATGAATTGTCTGATCGGGTAACCTATTAAAATCTATCATAAAGCACAACGAATGAGTGTAAAATTTCACTATTGAGATTGAGACACAATAATGATCCTATTAGGGTATTTTAAAATTAGCGAAATAAATATAAATAATTATAAAAACAGCGCTCAGGGAATATTGCAGATGGTGACTGATTTCACAGTTTGTATATTTTTATATAAAGTGCGGGTGGCAACCCTAGTTGGCTGCCAATTGGCGGCCCTGAATAGTCTTTTACGACGATCGTTGACTGACAATCGCCATTGTCCCGCGGTGACCGACCGCGGGCTTCTGTGCTTATCTCGACAATCGGTGCTTACGCGATTCATATTACATCACTAGCTGTTCCCCGCGGTATTGCTCGCGTTATAAGATATTCTACGGCAGTAAAACATAACCTAAAATCGCTTCGATAAGTCATGCGACGCGCAGCCGCTGCGCGGTAAAACATATTTTTCCAAAATAAAAGTATTGTCTAAAATGAAAGTAGCCTATTACATCAACTACCTGCCAAAAAAGTCCCGTCCAAATCCATCCAGCCGTTTCAGGGATGACCCGGAACAAACAGACAGGCAGACAATATTTTGAAAATTGTAAAAAAAATCATATGCATGAAGAAAGAATGGTTATTTTAATATAACAAACAGACAGTCCAATTTTATTTATATAGAAGGTAGTCTGCGCTAAAGAGCAAGCCCATCATAAATAAATAAAAGTACTTTGTACAATGCTTTATTTCAAACAAGGCATAAGTGAATTTTGATAGTTTGCTTTTACCTCACGAACTGCTGACCGGTTAACGTTCTCTAGTCTGCGACTATCAAAACAAAAAAAAAGATTTTTTTTACTTATCCCATTTTTTTTTATAAAAACAAATCAAAGACACGTGTGTCATTCAATTGTGGTAAAAGGTAAAAATAATGGTATTCGGCCCTATTTGCTAAAAAAAACCTTAACTCGATATCATTATCAATATTCGTGTCTCATTGGTGATGGACATAAAGTAAACAATAATACATACTTGGAATATTGATAACCTAAAATAGCGTGGAATGGTGTCGATTATTCCGAGCTGATTTTATGGGCACGAGTAATGTGTTCCGCGGGCGAGCGAGCCTTGGTGTTATATGATTTGTGTATGATGTGCATGACCGGTGCGACTACAATGTTACGTGATATTGGTGTTTATATTTTTGAAAAGCTTAAGACTTTATAACCAACAATTCGGTATTCTCCACCATTCGCAATAAAATACCAAACCTTATTTTCATAAAAGTGCACTTTATTTTACATGTCGTTTTATTGATTACTTTTGTTTATTTGCAATATTGTATTTTTAAATACACTGAAACCAATAAATATTAGGTCAATTGATGTTAGTGTGCAATGACGTCACGTTTCAATAATCTCATACAAAATATATGGAAACGTCCTTTTTGACAGTTCATAAAAAGTGCGTCAACGATTAGTGGTGTCAAATACCCAATTATTTATAAATAATAATAAATATCAACTGACAGTCACACAGCACCATCTAGCCCTAAGTTAAGCGTGAAGCATGTATTATGGGTACTAAACAACGGATAAACATACTTATATAACATTTCTTTTGTAAATACATACATATTATACATAGAAAACACCCAGACCCGTACAATCAGATACGTTCATGCACACAAATGATTGTACTGCCCGGGGATCGAACCCGGAACCCTTGGTGAAGCAGCCGACGTCTCACCCGCGGTACCAAATGGGTCGTCAAAAGGAATAAATAATAAAGGAAATAATGATACCGTTCCTCCGTTACCTCGGTTATTTTCTATTTCTTGTATAGTTAATTCTTAAGTTGTATAAGCCTGAAATGTAATATGGAACTTGCTTACTTTTTAGTAAATAAATAGTATTATTAATTACGTATCTAAAATTCTTAACTTTTTCTTTTCTTTACTTTCGTAATCTAGGGGACAGCACATCGATAAGATACATCTACTCATTTAACAGTAGTACACAATTGATATGGCTCGCAGATGTACATAGCTACGCAGAAGACGATTTAAGAAGTGCGGGATAAGCTATCGTCCAATCAGCAAATCCAACCACGTCGCGTATTCTTCTTGTGCACGGTATTGGTCGGTCGCCGTGCCTTCTTTTGGCGTTATTGGTCGGTCGCGGTTTCATGTTAGTATACTGCGCAAGTTTGACGGACTTCTGGTGCTCAACTGGTACTTTTCACCTTGGTACTATTCACCTGAATTGTTTCTATAATATATATATATATATAGTAATAATTTATTTCAGTTTTACATCCATATGTGTTAGTTACAAATTGTCTTATTAAACTACGGTTAGGTATATTTCGTCAAATTGATTTTTCTTTTTTTTTATTTATTATGATTTTACGTTGAATTGTGTTTCTTGTTTCTCGTTGAAATGTGTCCTTGTATCAATGTGACTAAAAATTCACAATCCGTAAAGTGCGTCGTTTACCATGTTCTCGTCTGTTACAGCGTTTTTAGGGCTGACAATGGATTCATTGTGTCTCGATTCATTACAGTACGATTATAAAGATTGTATTAGTGTACGCGGTTTTGAAGATTTAAGCGACGCAATGTTTTGATTGGCCGGGGTCATAGAGCGGAGATGTGGAACGGGCGTTATCGGTTCGCACCTACGTGTCTTTGGCAAGTTTGGCTGATGTATTGAATTTAATGTATTGTATGTACGAATTTGTACCTTATATTGACTGGTATAAAGTTGAAACTATAAATATGTAATACTAATTCGACTTATGCGACAGTGAGCCTTTTATAATTTACTGGTATTTAACAAGAAGAATAAGAATTTACTGGTAAAGAATGAATTATAAAGTTTTTTGAGGAGACAGTAGGTAAACTGCTATAGGGTGAACCGGGTGTACTATTCTTCGTTTTCTTTCTTTCTAGTTTTACGTGTTTCCTTGCATATCGCTAGCGTACGGGTATCTTATACTTAATATACTACCGCTAAGGAATAACACGCATGCGCACGACTAACGACACGGACGAACAATGCAGAATTATTGAAACAAACACGCGCCGTGAGGTGTACGAATGGAAACGGCTGTTAAACAATTGAAAGTGGGTACAATAATTAAATTGAATAAACAATTATTATGAATAATGGTGGGATTGGCGACAGCGTAATACAGGACATAAATATAACAACATAATAAATCATAACAGAAATCGACCACATTACCGGAGGCCTTGGTCGCACTGTATTACATTTGCAGCAAATACAAATATCCAGAGACATTCACATATCGCTATCTAGCCCCAATTTAAGCAGAGCTTGTTTTATGTGTATAGTACGGTTTCCGAAAGATGACCACTGTTTTACTTTTTTTGGTTCCTTTGATGGTGCGGTGGCGGCGAAATTCTTGTATTTTGTTTACGCTCATGACATTTTTCAATATTGCATAATTCTATTGTGTAAATTTATGTAACAGTTCTGCTGCAGTTCGATTCATGCGCAATTTTCTTCCACGTACTTTGCTTTGCTACAATATTAGCCCCTATTAGCTCCGACGTTGAAACACGAGATTACAATGTTGTATACAGATATCAGTTAGAAGCATAATTTTTTATCGTCTCGTTAAACGCCAATGACCGCGGTGTTCACCAAATATTTGGATACGCACAACTCATAAAAGTGTTAACATTGAAAAATGTTACATATTTATCAAGGATTTTTTTGTAGACTTGTTATTGTAGATAATGATACAGAACGTCATTATGTTAGTGATGATTGGGCAGGAGAAGCAGGTATGTCATGGACCTAGTAATTTCTGAAAGAGTCAAGGTCACACCTGTCTGGTGTGTATCTTGTTGAACTAAGAAGGAGGGTCTGGCCAATATGGCGATATCCTCGCATGCAATCTAATTAAAATAATGTATTTCTGAATCGTAAGATAATAATATAGGCGAGAATATATCTGATGGCTTTTGAGGCCCAAGGTTCTTCCACGGAGACTCGTACCGAGAGTCGTAGCGTAGGACTGCCTATCGCTTTATTAATGTCTGGCGAGACCTTGGCAGAGCAAATCACTGGAAGATCGCCAGAGTGTAATCGTATGCACCACGAACAGGCGAGGTGGCATTGAATGTTGAAAGGTAAATACCGGGACATCTTACTTCTAACTACAAAATTGATGAATGGAGGCCTCCTCCACGACACGGAGCAATCCTAGCAGTCGACATTCATCGGCATCCAGCCACTTGAACCAGGTCATCCATCCATCTGGTCTGCCAAGAGTATGCTCCTCTTTTCGTTGATGACACACTCTAAGAGAGCCTTATCGCCCCATAGGCCATCAGTTCTAGACTCACTATATACAAAACTATGAATGGTGACAACTATGCACTTTTCCTGCAACGTAAATGTTTTGCGAAGTACGATTCCATTTGTGATGGAATCACCTGGATAAATAAAACATTGGCAAAGCGCAGCGGTGACTTTGTTGTGGTCGGTCGGACGGTCCGATCAATATGCGATACATTGTGTTTTTTATGTTAGCACACAATTTTGATACAGTTTAAGCATAATATACATATAATTAAATGAGCCCGAAACTTTTCCATGTTTACTTCGTGTGGTGTAGGTACGTTTAGTTTGCTCTATTCGGCCATGTTTGCTTTCTATTACGTCATTGGTTGGTTTGATATCGGAATTGTTCTAACAGGAGCGTTTAAAGTATAAGTTTGGTCCGACTTGTGTAAATTTTCAATGTGTAGTCATTGGGACCCTGTAGGATGTAGGCAGGTCAATCCTGTCTACGATAATCCCAATTCCCCCTACAATGCAATAACGAGGACCTGCATAGATGCCAGTAATAGGTATATCGGTAATAAAATATGAAACATTAAAATAAAATTCATCCCATTATTCTATTATTTAATAAAAATATTTATTAAAAACTATTGTAATCATTAAAATAATAAAGTCAAAATAATATAAATAGTGTTTATTATACATGTAAAGTTTAAATATTCTTGGAAACTAAGAGATTTAATGTAAAAAGCATTACAATCTAGCGAAAGTTGTTCGCAGAAACTGTGGGGGTTAGGGGGACGATTTCTTTTTGATGTTTGCGACCTTATTACTTTAAATGGTCATGTTTATCGTACGCCATTAAACGGGATTATGCTTATAAGTTCACTTGAAAGGTATTTATGATCATTAGCATATCAGTACATCATCATCAACGATAACATCACTTGTAAGTAAATGCTTAAGCTTGCGCCATTAGCACACATTGAAACAAAATCAATTTTATATGAGATTAAATCGTGTAAATGAAAACTCATTAAAGGAATTGTTGTTTTCCAAATTTTAGACACAACAGTTAAAACCTCCCATGGCCATGCTGTGAGGGAAGACTTTTCCCTGGCAGTGGGTCTTTATAGGCTGATGATCCTATTCAACCTATCGCAGTCCACTGCTGGACATAGGCCTCCCCCATTTTGCGCCAGATATCCCGCTCCTCCGCTGATGATCAATGTGGTCTAAACTGCTCTGTCCAACTAGTTGGACCACAGGTCTTTAATAAGGGCAGTTTTCCAACTTTCAAAATAGATGGACCACAGCACCTATGAGAGTTCCGTGGTCCAATTAATTTTAAAAATATCTAAATAGAACTATATAAGTAGTTAATAAACTGACTTACCTGACTACGTAAATGTAAGTTTTTGGAACTTTAACCAGATACGGTTATATCCAACAGGCAGAATTGTCGATTTTCTAGTCTACTCTTTTTTACCCGACAAGAGGCTAGATTAAGTTAAGTTGATCATCTAAATAATATGTGATTTTCAAATCATTCAAATTTATCATTATATAGTCAGTAATAGAACGTTCATTTTGCTTTTTGATGTTGTCATAAATGTTGTTTCGGTTTTTCAGGTTAATTTTACAATCGACAGCCCGCTTGATTTGATTTTAATAATGGCGTTGTTAGTCCTGCGTTTTTGATTTTACATAGCATAAGATAATATAATGTATTAGTCGCGAAGTAATTGTCAGAAGCGAATTCAAATATGCCCTTCACTGAATAAGGCACAATAGAAAAAGCTATTGTCAATTCTCTCAGTATTCAACGGACAAGGGTAAACATACATGCTCTTGTTTTCAGTGCTTAAGTTTAGATGCACTACTACATGCATCTTATACCTGACAGTATAGTTGCCCAACGGTAGCGATGCAGTGCGCGCGCGCATTCCGCACTCGGATGACACCAATAGATTGCGGTGGCATTGACAGTCCGATGACACCCGTAAGTGGATGCATTATTGTATGCGATATGTTTGCTGATGTTACGTCGTATGCCTGATGTTAAGATGTGTTTTTTTATATTTATTGTTTGTCATATTTCGGCACAAATTGACAAATAGTCAGTAGATATTTATATATTTTGACGACACATGTGATGTCATGGTCAAAACGTCGACAACTACACCAAAGGGGATCGAACCCCGGGCACTAAAAACATTTGTGTGCATGAACATGTCCGTTTATATTGGTCTGTGTGTTATCTATATACATAATTAATATATCATCGATTAGTTTTACCGACTTATAAACAACCGATCAGTGTTGCCACCTGAGTTTTAGAAAAAGAGCTTTTTGAGAAGTTAAAAAGGGTTAGATGGGGCTAGATTGAGCATCAAAAGATTTTCTGTTCTAAAAATGTTGAAATAATCATGCATTAAGCAGTTTTTTTAGAGCGTCTAATAAAAAGGTCATCATGACCGATGAATGTACTTGTTAGCATGTCGAAAACTTCATAATTTAGTAATATTTTCAAGACAGTGAAAAATAGTTAGATTGCTCTTTTCGGGCTAAATCGTTAAAAAAGGAATTCACCTGTACTAAAAAGTGCTAGATCTAGCTACAAAAGGGCTAAGGTGCAACACTGCAACCGATGTTTCTTTGCGATGTTCGCTTAATCTGTCGGTAAGCTAGATACACTTGCGGTTAGGCACTGAAGTTTAATAGTCCGTTCACCGTTATGGTGCGGTGGTCGGTGCTCATCACGATAATATACCGTAATGTGCTGAATGACGCTGGTGAACTGGTGCAAAAAGGTACTATTCTTTTTAATGGTGATGATAAAATATGTTTATTTTGTTGAAGTCATTTTAGGGTTGTGAATGAAACAAATAACGAGGGTTCCCGACTATAAAGGGCTAACGAAAATCACTGGTAGAAAGAGTATAATTTAAAAAAAACCTACATTCCTCATCATATTCCATTAAAATCTATGTACCCATAAAGAGTAACGTAAAATCCTCCGTCTATTAATTTATTTTTACTTTTTTACAAGACTGCCTATGCCATGTGGATGCATTGTTGATGGAAACTAATGATGGTAGATAGTAACTATTTCTTGTCAACACTGACCTGCCCGTCACCTGAGACGACTGATGCATGGTCTTTTATACCCAGCAATTTACTAACTTCCGAAACGCAATAGAGTATAACCCTGCTTTTATAAAAATAAAATAGGTTTGAGCTGATTTCCATTAAAAGCTCGCACGCATCTGTACGGATCCTTCGAAAGGCCTGACTCACGCTTGTCCGGTTTTTTGATATGAGTGTGAGTCATTTAGTACTAGGTTTTTTAGTGTATTTTTAGCAATAAAACACCAGCTTGATTCGTAGATAATAATTGTATGACTCAACTCCGCTATGGCCCAGTTTACTAACTTTATTTTAACCGCCCGGAACAGTCCACAGCTGGACTAGGTCCTTAGGGACGATAGTAAGGGTTAAGCGTAATTCCCAACGCTTTATCCAATAGTAATGCTCCTTTTATTACTGATGGTTCTCATCAGCTTTAACTTTTCACTGAACACACAACGTAAATTTTCCCCATTTTTCCACATCCAGCCTCCAGCAAAGAACTTTTGCGTTTGTCGGTCCACCCAGACATGCGCCCTATGCTTTGATGGTAGTATGTTTCGAATTAATTACCAGCACTTATCAGAGAACTAAGTAACGAGTGGTTGAAAGAAAAAATGTACATCGATTATACCGTTAATTTTTAGCAATTAAGGCTCTGTTTACCTGACTACAAAGTAACGTGAAACTGGTGAATACTCTTGACGTGCCAGGGCCGGATTTACTTAGTAGAGACCCTATGCTATACAATCCGGAATTAAAATGGCGCACTTCGCAAAATATGCACTTTTGTAGGATACAGAATGAATATACTGTATGAATGATTGAAAAATTAGTTTAAAAAAAATTATACTCGAATTGTGAAGTTCTCATTATGAGTATTGCACAAATTAGAAGTGGCTCTTTGAGAAATGCACATTTTGCTGAATTAAAGTTTTGAAGTGAGTGCTCATTTTGAAGGTGCACATTCTGCGTCAGACCCTTGAATGAAAATTTGTTTTTGGATATAGGCACATTTTATTTTCTACAATCTGCTGCTGTGATCGGTCTATTCTTTGGGTTTTTATTTGTTTAGCTGGCGCGGCTATTCGGAGTAACACGGTTCCTTAGAACACAGAACGAACTTGAAACGGAATATTATTTTCTACTGTAAACGCTATTATGTCTTTTCATATGAGTACGAGGAACCTATACCAATTTTGCGGAGAGCCTCACAAAAAATTACATCCCCTATTCAGGAGCTAAGTTAATAGATTCAAGAAAGGCGCTTATTTTTCGTTGGTAACAAAGAGTACGTTATAATAATATAATAATAAGCGCGTAGGGACGTGACGACCCATCGCCCGCTGGTGGTATTAGCTTTATGCTAGAATCATCGGTGCAATCAGTCTCCGTCGGGCAGCTTGTGGCGAGCTGATGTGTGGGCGCGCACCTCGGTCCGTGCTCCGGGGAACTCTCTGGTCTTCGCCCTCGTCTCACTGTTGGTGGGCGAAGTGGACCCCATGAGACAATCCCTACCTCCCGTTGCCTTCATGGCCGTCGGGAGTGAGTCGCTAGAGCTATATGCTCGGGGGTGGAAGTGTCTAATGGCGTAATAGCGAGGAAACCGCTCCGAGTGACCTGCGTTGTTACTCGCGATGGTGAAATCGGTGCCGCACCTCTCGACCCCTAGCCGCGAGCGCCCATGTTGCCCCTCTGTCGCCCCACTGCAGGCGACCATTAGGGGCCCATCTAGCCGCGGCGAGTCACCGCTGTCTCTATTTCACTGTGAGACTAGTTTAATGACAGGCGTCCGTAGTCTCCCCATAGCCCAGATATTCAGTCCACCAAAACCCAATTCCATAGCCCAGTATCGTAGTTTCCATATATTTACAATAGTCTTTACACCTGGCGGGTCATCATGGGTTGTATATTGTGCATTCTGTGATAGCATCCGCCACGTGTAACACATACAAAGATTAAACATTCGAAAAAAGGCCTCTGTGCTGTTGGCTTCGGCCCCACACATGCCTTCCAAAGGACCGGGCCACTATTTGCCCGTGAATCTTAAGGATTTCGAAACATAAAATAATAATAATAGTTCTTTATTTCAGATAAATGCAAAATCCATAAAGTGTTAGTAAACAAAATCTGTGAAATCACTTATATCTATGTTAGTTTAAGCAAAAAGTTTAAAAATAAATATGTTATTGCGTAAATATTTTGATGGAGTGTTTATACATCACCCCATCATACTTATCAGCAATGGCCCTTAGAATGGTGTTATGTGTACCGATTCTTAGCTTCGTATTTTCGTGGACTGCAATAGGTTGAAGAGAGAAAGAGAAGTTCACTATAGTCGTGGCCATGCCACACTACGGAGTCCCCGCCCTTAGTCCGGTCCCGCCGATATCTCAAGATGCCCGCGCTAAAATACAATGCGCCTGCGCATACAATGTTGACCGATGTAACAACACTTAATTGCGCTGCCGATGATATTTACATTGGAACCGGGTACATTGTAAATGTCTTGATTCATATCTGTAATGAGAACTGTTACTGTTTATCGAACGTGTAGTATGATATCGAGATAGAATTACTTACTTTTGGTAAATACGAGTAGATACAAATTATATTTATTTGTAATCTTATTTTTCTTGCCAAATATATTTTTTAATTAACCATTTAAATTACTATATCGGCAAATCAAGACTACAATAATTGAATCAATGTCATCTTTATCATATTCAAATAATTTCAATAAAATAACAAAGGTATAAAATTCTAACAATAAATAAAAACAACAAAACAAATAAAATTCAGGCATAGATAGCAACATCATGAATTCTTATCATTAAGATAATCTTCGATAGTATGAAAATGAAAAGTGTTTATTCAGTTTAGGTCCTTATAGAACACTTATGAATGTCAAATGAAGCTACCACTGGTTCGGGAGGTAGTTTTCCACTGAGAAGAAACCAGCAAGAAACTCAGTAGTTACTCTTTTCAAAAAAATGTGTTGAATACAGATTCATTTGTAATCAAAATAATATATAAAGCAAATTATATTTTCAATTTTTATCGTATTATGTATTGGTAAAAATATAATAATCTACAAAAGTACTATTAAGCAGTTAAGTATTATATAAATTTAAATAGATGATAACAAAAAAAACAAAAGTAGTGCAGGCGGGAGATCAACATGTCCATGAGTTTTTATCATTTATATAATCTTCAATACTATAGTAAGCTTTTTTTTATTAAAATCGACTTTACATGAGACTTGAACTTATGCAGGGGTAAATGAATTACAGTATATTAATTGTTTTTACATATGAGACTAAGGCCCGTATTCTAGAACGAGACTCAACGTTAATCTTTACTGAAATTGAGTTAGAAAGAGATAGCGCTCTATCGATAAATAGCCGCATCCCTTTCTAACTTTATTTTAGTAAAGAACAATGCTTGAGTCTCCTTCTAAAATACGGGCCTTTAACGAGTTTCCAATCTTATCTTTTCGAATGTTTAACAGGAAAAACAAGAGAAATTGTAGTAAATGCTATTGTTCATATCATAATGTTCAAATTATACGAGAATTGATTCAAAATGCTATGTTAACTGTACATTTATAGCACGTACACTAGACACACTCTCACACATATATAAGTATATTTTATTATAATGTTAATGTAATTATATTCTCTCAATATTATTTATGTATCCACCATATATAAATATATTCGTAGTATTAGTATTTAAATTCATTATTTTTTGTATTGTTATATGTTATACTTATATCATATTATATTATGTAAAAATATTATATAAAAAATTCTGAGGCGATCTTGTCCGTGCGCCTACTCACTCGGCTCACGGAAAATCAGCGTCAGGGTCCGATCACCGGACCAGGGCACATGCTGAGTGGCTCCATTTACTTTGGACGTCGTAGCACAATGAAATTGTCATTTAGTGTGTTTTTACTGTCTTTTTGTTATGCTTGTGTTGCGATGTGCAAAAATAATAAATTATTTCTTTCTTTCTTTCTTATAGTAATTAATTAGTTGTAACTGCAACACTAAGTTGCAAGTGCAATTTGACTAAGTTGTCGACAACCGCAATACCAAACGGTCGCCTGCCCAGTAGTAGCGATTACTATGTATGTATGAATCCATCGTGGTACCGCAAGGCACTGTTATTACCCCTTATAAATGTCAAGAAAGAATTATCTGGCACAAGGCGGGCAATTAGGGTTGCCAACGATCGCTTATGTGAATATTATATTACGAATATATTTGACGACCCATTTGGTGTTGCGGTTGAGAGGTCGACTGCAACACCAAGGGTTCCGGGTTCGATCCCCGGGCAGTACAAACATTTGTGTGCATGAACATGTCTGTTTGTAATGGTCTAGGTGTTTTCTATGTATAATATGTATAGTTGTTTAGCACCCATAATACAGGCTTCACGCTTAACTTGGGGCTAGAATGCGGTGTGTGAATGTCAGTGGATATTTATTTCTCTATGAAAATAATTATAAAGTTACAATGAAGTACTTTTTAGAAATTGTAGCTCACTCAATAATTAAAACCTTTTTTTTCAAATTGTATCCCATTGATTGCCTTGCTGCAAACTGGCCCACTGCACTCTTGTGCAGGGATTCTATGACAGTGCAATGGAATGGGTGTGGAATCCTTCGAAGAGATTTGTGGTCCTTACGAGGTTACTTGACGGGGGCGACCATCCATCACATCAGATGCTGGACCACGGTTAGGGCTCAGAACGCCGAATCTTTAAAAATGTTTAATGGTTTTCTTAGGAAGATTTCTCAGTAAGATACATAATGGCTATTATAATTAATTGAAATTAATATTTATTTAAATTCGCAAGGATAGTGAAAATAATCGTGTGTTAATCTAAGCTGCAATAGTGGATGTAAGGATAAATAAAGTTAGCAGCCGCATTAGTCTCGCGAGGTAGGTTAAAACCAGATCTCACTATAGCAATGTATAGGCTGTGCCACAGATTTCCCAATACAGGAGATGGGGCAAGCCGCGTTTAAAGTGCGACAACTGTAAGCTCAACGAGCATACACTGGCTACCAGTTTACGCATTGTGAGACGAGTCAAGACGCGCGAATATTAGAAGATATTACCGTTTTTTTCCAAAATGCCATCCTGTGCAATTGTAACATACCATCATCGCAATGAATCAGTAAATTTACCAAGAAATATAATAACTTTGCACAGGTAAGAACCGAAAAGAAATTGCGACACTGGGACTGCCTATAAACTTGGCGGCTTGTCCAGTCTAATGTATATTCTGTTGTCTGTGGGCTGTGCGGTAAGGCCTGTGCCCTGTAATGGTATGTTATAGGCTGATGATAATGGATGACTGCGTTACTTATCATATTCAGTCTTGACATTTAGTTATCAGGTTTTATATTATGAAAAATCTATAAATGAAGGGTTTTTGTACAATTAATGGGTATAAGAAATCAAACATTATTGTCTCGGGTGACGGAGTGCAGTGCGGCATTGATGGAGAATAATAACTGTTCATTAGTTTTTTGTCTCAATCAATGTCACTCTGTTATGGTCAGGTGTATCACTTACCATCGGGTGAGCGTCCTGACCGTCCTGTACATTTTGTAACATATAAAAAATATATTGTCAACCCTAGTGACATTACCCCTCTCGTCGGGAATCGACGGCGTAAACAACTTTGTTTTGTAATGGATGCGGATTCCGCGAACCAGCAACAGTGTTGTATGTATTGTCGGTTCGCGCTCGCAACTATTTTGTCGTTATTTTCCAATGATGTGAAAAATATGGATTCGTGATATGCTCACAAAACAATCGAAAAAAGTGTTCCGAATGCAGTGACAGCACACATACACATATTTCGAATTTCGAACACATTTACCTAAACAAAAGAGTACAAACTGTACTCTCTTCGGCGGTTCGTTTTCGAGGCACGGATGGCGTATCTACCTTTATATATATAGAATATCATTGGCTCGCAACTATTTTGTCGTTATTTTCTCGTCCACCATTTAGATATTCCCGTTTGACAGCACGTTTGTTTGTAAACTGTCCGTGTGATGCGCAATTGTCGCTGTTGTTTTGCAGAGTACTGACTATTTTGTTGTTGAAACAATCACCTGACTTAACTTGGCCGGAATGAAATATGATTACAAGCTTCGGAGGGCACGTTAAGCCGTCGCTACAATCTTAAGATGGTAGTAGTTAACACTCACCGCAGTAGGTCCGGCTGTGGGGGAAGGCCTGAATCCGGCAGTGGCACGTTATTGGCTGATGATGTAACAGTGCTGGGTCCCGAGGAATCCAAAGGGCTTTAAGAAGAAAAATCTGATGATAAGTCCATTATAAAATTGACAAGTACATTTGTAATCAATGTGAAACACCGACGTTTAATGAGCGCACTCTTTACAAGTGACAAACAAAAAAATTAAAACATTGCTATAACCGGTCTCAAACGTTTACCTGTCGGTACAGGACAATTTTAAAGTCGGACAATTTTAAAGTTAGAAATGATGGCATTATTATTATTTTTGACCTTTCTGAAAACATTTGCGCGGACATGTATACACTTAAGTTTTACTACCTTTGTAAATAGTTTAACAAGTGTGACTTTATTATGTATTTTTAATGGTGTATTTATTCAGTTCGCCAATCCTTTTGTTTTGTTTTTCTTTTGTGTTTATAGCATCTGTTCTTTGTGCTATTGTGCAATTACTAAATAAACTTTGGTGGTATTTTTCGAATGGTATTTTGCTGTTGACCGCGAATGGCTCACACAGCTTCACCGGATAAATAGCCAGCGCAGATGGCTCTCAGCTTAAATATCTTAATATCAGTGTGTTTCATTATTGAGGCAGTATTGTCGCGTCTCTATTTCTCCTGACTTTTATAATGCGCGCAGGAACATCTCTAGCATATAATAGCACGGTTTTCAAATATCATCATCATCAGCCTATAACGTCCCACTCGAGGGCGGATCCAGTTATGGCGCCAGGAGGGGGTCACATAGTCGCGGTGAAGTCAAAAACTTCTAATTTAAATGTAATTATTTTGATACAAGTAAAAAGTACAAAAAGTAAATAATATTAAATATTGAAGGTATGTACCTACACATAAAATCTGTATGGCGACAAATTATATAAGTAAAAGATTATCAATATAAGGCGAACGCTGTGCCCATTAGATCACGGAGTCATCACTTCATAGTATAATAGAAAGTCGGTTTTAACTGTCCATATGTCCCTATGTGCGCGTAAATCTTTAAAACTAACATAAATCCTTATTTAATTAAATACATTAAATACATTTTTGATATAATATAGATCTATATGGCCCTTCACAGCATATGATTTAGACGAATATTTTCGAAGATATTACAGATTCAAAAGTTGCGGTCCGTAGCATTTGCGGCCGACCGCAACTTCGGGACCGGACGCGGGAGCGTGCCTATTACGAATATCACCATTGCACCCGTGCGAAGCGGGGGCGGGTGGCTAGTTTCAAATATAATAAAATATTGAGTAAGCCACCTTTTAGTTTCAAGATAGTAAAATTGATATGCCAGTGCCAATTGATACTTGCGACGAGTTGGCAGCTTTTTCAAGGTTGGAACTTGTTTGCATATTAATTGTTTTGGTTTGTATGGCTATCATTAATACATTAATCATAGTCGTGATAATCTATTATCAAATAATTAATCAACCTCACACAGTTTGGCTATGGGAAAATTGGATTGTAACCCACCACGCAGACCCAATGTTTGGTGGTTCTCTGTCTGTCTGTCTGTTCCCATTTGTCCGGTAATCTGTGTAACGGTTGAGTCGATTTTGACGGGACCTCAATTGGCAGTTAACTGATGTAATAATAATCAACTTGGCGACCCTTATTTTGGAAGTTACTTTTAATTTCAGATATATAAAGCAATGTTTTACCGCGCAGCGTCCGCGCGTCGCGTGTGCTGCGCGCTTTTAGGTTATGTTTTACCGCGGGAGAATGTAATTCTTTACCGCGGGGTACAGCTAGCGATTGCCCGGTGAAGCTGTAAAGGCCACCTGCGGCCAACACCAGTAGTCAGTTCGAAAAAAAAGGGAACATCTTGTAAATAATAAATCAATATCCACCGACATGAATGTCTGCGCCGACAATACAGGAGATGGGGCAAGCCGCGTTTAAAGTGCGACAAATGTAAGCTCAACGAGCATACACTGGCTGCCAGTTTACGCTCTGTGAGACGAGTCAAGACGCATGAACATTAGAAGAAATTACCGTTTTTTTTTTCAAAATGCCATCCTGTGCAATTGTAACATGCCATCATCGCAATGAATCAGTAAATTTACCAAGAAATATAATAACTTTTCACAGGTAAGAACCGAAAATAAATTGCGACACTGGGACTGCCTATAAACTTGGCGGCTTGTCCAGTCTAATTGTATATTTGGATGTCTGTGGTCTGCGCCATGTAGCCCGAATACACTGAATGAACATAATCATCTAAATATGTAACGACCAGGCCAATACAAACAGACATGTTCATGCACTCAAATGTGCGAACTACCCGGAGATGGAACCTACCTCGGAACCCTCGGTGTAATAACAGACCATTACGCCACATGGTCGGAAGTGTTGATTCGTTTAGGCAGCGGTTGTTGGCCGGTCTACGTCGCGCCCACGGCGTTTAATAGGCTGATTAATGCCAAACCGCTAAGTTGACTAATTAGCCGTACCAATTACAGTGTAAATATGTTTAGCACTATTCGCGTGGTCACAGTAAGCATTAAACAATTTGTGCGTGCGAAATGTATCTACATATTATGTGTTATGCGCTGTGTCATTTTTGTATGGATGCTGGCGGATAATTGGGTTTTAGCGGCTACAGTTTATCAAGCTTATTTCAACAGTATATCCCCCAAGACAGCTGACATCGTTGTTTGTAAGGGCTACGTATCCAAGGAGTGAAAACAGGACCATATTACCTACCTGAATGATGGAACCATCGCGAGATAGACTCGAACTTAGCCAGATTTTTATGTTATGGTGTGAACGAGTCGACCAGTTCGCCAACTTGATGTTACACAAATATTTCTCTCTCTCTCTTCAACCTATCGCAGTCCACTGCTGGACCCATTTTTGCGCCAAATATCACGGTCCGTTTTTCTCATCCAGCTTCCACCAGCGACTTTTCGCAAGTCGTCAGAGGACATCCTACGCTACGCTTGCTTAGCCGCGGTCTCCACTCCAGAACCACAAATGTCTCTACTGCACGGGATTCAAACTCAATTCCTAGGAGGAGTAGCTGAATGCTCAATTATTAAAATGGGTCGTCAAACTGCAAATAGCAATCTACCATACAATCGGCAAGCCTTGTAGTTGATCGGAAACGTAAGGGTTCTTATCGGCGTCAAGTGCTTTTATTCAAAACAAATAAATCACACGAGTGACCTTTGACTGTGTTGCGGAGTTCGACCCACGACCCACGGATCGAGAGTTGATCTGAACGTTGATTTCAGATCAACTTTCAACAATATCGACTGTACAACGGAACGAGTTACGAAATTAAAGGTCCGGAAGAAGGCTACAGGCCATAGTTGTGTTAAATTACACGAGTTTCTTGCCGGAGTCTTCTCGGTAGATAACAACCCTCCGAACCGGTAGTAGATTCATTAAAAATTGCTTCTTGACGATTCAAAAGTGATTTATTTGAATAAACCATTTTTGAGATTGGATTTGAGTTGTATAAACTATTGAACTTTTTCTAAAATTCATTGGTTTTTATTATATTGTGAGTGAGTAAGGTTCCATGATTTGAAATATATTCTCACCTAGCTTTAGTCTAAATTGCTGTCATTGAAAGGGTTAATATTACACCAACCCGCCTGTCCAGCGTGGTGACTACGGGGATCTTCCCCTGCTATAACATCCTGAATTAATTAAAAATAACATTGTACTCATAAACTTGCAAGATTGTGCCAAATTAACACCTGTTGCACGTAGAATGGGGAAATCTCCGGTCGGAAACACCGCATACTTTGTGACACTATGATGAACGACTGTGACACGCCGGTTGGTACACTGTTGTGATATTTACTGGGAAATTTTACATTGAACAAATATGTTTACAACAATGATATTCTGTATAAATAAAGATAGATACACCACCTGTGCCTCAAAAACGAACCGCCAAAGAGAATACAGTTGTAGGCAAATGTACGCTCATTCGAAATAAATGTGTATGTGTGCTGTCGCTGCATTCGGAACACTTTTTTCAGTTGTTTGTTGAGCATATGATGAATCTATACTTTTTACATCATTGGTTTACAAATGAGTCGAGAAACATAGCTTCGATGTGTAGGTAATTAGGGAAACAAAAATCCATATTGTATATATAGGTGGTGATACATTATTACATATAGGTGGTGATACATCACCACCTATATCTGATAACGAAATGATTAGATTAATATCCAAACAAACCGATCCCTAGAAGTTGGCATTCGGCTACCTTACCCACCACCATAATCATATGTTCTTCCAGATCCGTCTGGTTCGGGATCTGTCTACCCGCTTTTTCCGTTGCGTAACCTAATGTCTAGGAAAACAACAATTTGACACATGTCGGTCTAGTCACGTTTCCGAATTATAGGCCGCTTGCTCCGTGCTGCGTGAACTCGCCGCACGTGTGCGTATATTTTTTTGTCATAGTTAATCGGCCGTTGTCCTTGTAATACGGTTGAGTGGATGAGATTAAGGTATTTTTGCACGCGAAACTATTGTACGGTCGGCCATGTATTTGCAATTTCAAACAATTATAGTAGTCTGCAGTGGCGTGTCTCCGTATATGCAAATAAGCAGTGCATACCCTATGTATCCAGAAAACTTGGAAAATCGCCAACATATTTAACGATTCCGACTTATTCGCCCATTTTCATTTACAGATTTCAAAACCATAGGCGATCTGCTGTCGTCAATAACACTCAATTTTACAAAAATGAAATTATTGTTTTTGCGATTAGTGATACTCACTTTGCATACCCTACTCATAATCTCTGTGCACGCCACTGGCTTCACCTTTGACAAGCTCAGATGGTTCACACCCTTACTTTTACATTGTAACAATATTACTAAGTTTATTTATAAAAGCAGACGGACCGGTTGGCTGTATATCATTAGTATTGCCACGTGTCCTGATTTGCGCGGGACGTCCCGATTTTCAGGGACCTGAGGATGCTTCCCGATCGGGAGGCTAAATGTCCCGATTTATTAAAGAAGAAAATCAGATGTTCCATTAAAAATATATATATTTACGCTACATAACTTCTACTAATTACATCACAGTCAATTTCAAATTGGCACGTCATCAGCGTCACATCACATATTTATTGTTACCTGTCCCGTACTGCAACCTCAAATCCCGATTTTTTGGCCTCGTGTCCCGATTTAAAAGAAATGGACCTCGCAACACTATATATCATTGATAAGCGATGTCATACTGTCCATCAATGGTATTCTGTATATATAAAGGTAGATACGCCATCCGTGCCTCAAAAACGAACCGCCCAAGAATTTGTACTCTTTTGTTTAGGTAAATGTGTTCGAAATTCGAAATATATGTATGTGTGGTGTCACTTGCATTCGGAACACTTTTTTCGATTGTTTTGTGAGCATATCACGAATCTATACTTTTTTACATCATTGCTGTCCATGTATATAAATAGTGCGGTCTGGTTGCAGTTGCAACTTTACGGTGTTTGCTTCGCGTTCGTTGACATACAAAATTGCGTTTACTGCACTCTTACATAGTGGATCGGGGCTTTTTCCGGGCGTGCAACATTATGTGCAACATAAATTCTACATATAATGATCTGTTTGCATCATTTTATACTAAAAGGTTGCTAAGTGAGAATGATATTTATTTTTATTTTCAACTGAAGAACTGGTCAATACCTATAGCTTAGCAGGGAGCGTCGGTGGCTCATTGGTGTGGACTGTTACCCTTCATCAGGAGGGCTGTGGTTCAAATCCCGCCACGTACCAATATGTATACGAATTTTCGAAATTATATGTATGTTATCCGACGCTCTAATGGTAAAGGAAAACATCGTGAGGAAACCTGCGCACGCCTGCGAAGAGATTCAAAGGTTGTGTGTGAAGTCGTCCAACCCGCACTGGGCCCGTGTGGACGACTAAACCCCCTATACGGGTAGGCTCGTGCCCCTCGGTGGGGACGTTTAATGGGCTGATAATGATGATGATGACCTATAGCTTTTATATGTTAATAGGCATTTAGAGTATTTAACAATAGATACAAGCCAAAGAAAACACACACAGTATGAAAATAATGTATTAGTTTCGAAAAAAATACGTATACAACCAAAGACGGAAAATAAAAGTTATCTTGTTACACAAGATTAGAGAGGTTTTTTTACTACGGCTGTACATAGTCCTTACACAGTAGTAAAATTCGAGGCTATTTCCGACAGCGAACGTGCAAGATTAGCTGGCGGACGGCCATTTTAAATTTGTCTGCAACTTTTTGCGTTGATGTAGTTATTATATGGATACGGATGGCTGGAGATTGTTAGGGGGCCTGCGTTTAATTGATTTAATAATAGTTGATGGATGCTTATTAAATAAATCGCAAAATTGAAAACAGAATTAGAAGTATGGGTTAAGTAAAGACTACGGATTGCAATATTGAAGACCCGACTGGTGTAATGGTTGAGACATCGGCTATAACACCAAGGGTTCCGGGTTCGATCCCCGGGCAGTACAAACATTTTATGCATGAACAATGAACATGTCTGTTTGTATTTGTCTGGGTGTTTTCTATGTATAATTATATACATAGAAAAAAACGGCTTTACGGGTCCGAAGCAAAAATTCCTAGTAATATGGAAACTAAACATACTTATTTACTGTAACTATAAACAATCAGACATGTTCATGCACAAAAATGTTTGTACTGCCCGGGGATCGAATCCGGAACCCTTAGTGTAACAGCAGACTTCTCAACCATTACAGCAAATGGGTCGTCAAATAATATACATATATTATATATTATCTAATAAATGTGTGTTGATTGTTCCAGATGCTGCAGGAGAAGCGTCTGTGCATCCTCGGCGCGGAGCTGTCCGAGTTGGACACCATGGAAAGGATGCTGAGGTTCGCCGGCTCACAGCTACGGCTGCTGCAGTGCTTCCAGGTTAGGCGACCGTCTTATTTATGATGCAGTCAAAACTGGCGCCCAAATTTAATATACATACATTTTGACGACCCATTTGGTGTTGCGGTTGAGTACATCAATGCAAAAAGTTGTGTTGCGGTTGAGAGGTCGCTGCAACACCAAGGGTTCCGGGTTCGATCCCGGGCCAGTATACAACATTTGTATGCATGAACATGTCTGTTTGTAATGGTCTGGGTGTTTTCCTATGTGTAATGTGTATGTATTTACAATAAAAAAAGTATATAAGTATGTTTATCCGTTGTTTAGTACCTTGCTTAACTTGGGGCTAGATAGCGCTGTGAGTGACAGTGGATATTTATTTATTATTTACATACAGTGCTCCTTGCCAGGTCTGTCACTTGAACTTGGCTTGTCACACTACCGTGTCTCTAAAGGTTCTCAAACAAAATCCACGATAGGTTTATGATCCGAGGATGGGTGGCAGATAGCTTCCGACCGGTGGGCGTGGCAACTAGGTATTGCAGGATGCCTATAGTGCAAGAGCAAGAGAGAGTTGAGCAAAATTTTGATTCGTAAGCAGGTTTATCGTTAGGTTTGTCACATGAACTGGCTTGCCACACTTTCGTGTGTCTAAAGATTCTCAAACAAAGTTCACGATAGGCCTATGATCCGAGGATGGGTGGCAGATAGCTTCCGACCGGTGGTAGTGGCAACTAGGTATTGCCCTTAGTCCAAGAGCAAGAGAGTTGAGCAAAATTTGCATTCATAATCACGTCGCTCGCTACATGTCATAATGTCATTGTAGTATGCTCGTGCTTTTTGATTTGTACCTTTAAATGACACGTTAAGGTCGATATTTTAATGAATAATTTTATATCATAAATATAACATGTGTCAACGTCTGTGTCAAGCGGGTCGGATATTTTTTGTATAAAATTTCTTTGCGATTGTCCATCTAGTTAGCAATGATATTCTATAAAAAAGGTGGATGCCCCACCTGTGCCTCAAAAACGAACCGCCAAAGAGAATACAGTTGTGGGCAGATGTACGCTCATTCGAAATAAATGTGTATGTGTGCTGTTGCTGCATTCGGAACACTTTTTTCGATTGTTTTGTGAGCATATCACTAATCTAAACTAGTTATTGTTAAACTAAGCCCAGAATTGACCGCATCTCACCTGGTACCACAAGTCGTAGATGTTTATAAGGGTTCCACACAATACCAATGCAAATATGCACGTGTTCGGCGAACAGCAGGCAGGTGTTGCGATATCCGAACAAAGAAATTGTTTCGCCGGACGCCTTATAAATGTGGAATTTGTGTGGCTTTTATAATTAATTTCCTACAATAATGACTTTAAGTGTTGAGTCGTTTACGCTAATTAATAGAAATGAAATAGTGTTTCAATTACACCCTTCACTTGGTCTCAGGATACTTGTCATAAAGTTTGTGAGTTAATGATTTTATGGATGAGTGCTAAGAAAAGGGTTAAGTATACATTCATCCTCACCATAAGTAAATATAACAGCGCAGTATCGCCCGCAAGTTACCAGCTAGTAGTCGGTGGCTCAATGTGTGGAGCTGTTGCCCTCCTACCGGGAGGGCTGAGGTTCAAATCCCCCGTACAGTGTTAGAATTTTTGAAATTAATATGTACGTTATCCGACGCTCTTACGTGTGAAGGAAAACATCGCGAGGAAACCTGAGCACGCCTGCGAAGAGATCAAAGGTTGTGCGTGACGTCGTCCAAACCCGCACTGGACCCGCTTGGACGACTAAGCCAATAATCACTATAGGGTGGGCTTGTGCCCCTCGGTAGAGACGTTTAATGAGCTGATGATGATCCCCATAGATTAGTTGTGCGGGCAAACTTTGATTGACAATTTCAGATTTCGATATGGCACGAGAAATGGTTTTCATAAAATAGTTGTGATATAATATTGTGCAACAAGTCTTCTTGAAACTTCCTTTGCAGCACTTTTGCTTTACCTGACCTACAAGATAAATAATAAACGTAAACAATTACTCTTTAATACTTCCAGTTCTGTAATAAACAGTTTCCAAGAACTGCCGTTTGCCTATCAAGTAAAAAAAAAGCTTTGACGTCAAATATGACACATTGCACTCGTGCATTTGAACGGTTATCTATCGGCAGTTATGGTTACATCAGCGGTGCAACGTCATCGGCTGCACCGCGCCCACTCGCAGGTACCTACGACGGATAGGCGACCGTTATTGCTTGACCCGTGACCCCATCAGAACACATGATAGTCGCAGCTCTGCATTTTCTGTATACAATAATGTTTATTCATTTGCGAAAGTGATAGTTTAATAAATAAATTGTTTTGATCACTACTTCAACACATCAGCTCATTTAACGTCCCCACCGAAGGGCACGAGCCCACCTGTATAGGGTGTTCAACCTTTAGTCGTCCAACAAGTCGGCCAACCCGCACTGGGCTCGCGTGCCAGTGCGGTTGGCCACTTCACGCACGACCTTTGAATCTCTTCGCAGGCGTGCGCAGGTTTCCTCATGATGTTTTCCTTCACCGTAAGAGCGTCGGATAACGTACATATAATATCGAAAATTCGAAAACACAATGGCACGTGGCGGTATTTAAACCTCAGCCACCCGGTAGGAGGCAACAGTCCACACTTTTGAGCCACCGACGCCTGTACTTAAAGCTATTAAAAATATTATTTTTTTTGACAATATGTGTACGGGACGGTCAGTTTGCTCACCTGGTGGTAAGTGATACGCGTGACCATGGCAGAGGGAATGTTAAAAGAAATTAATATTACTAGATAAGTCATTATTCTCCGTCAAAACTGCATTGTGATCGTCTCTTGAAACGACAGATGCTAGATCTCTTATACGCGGTAATTTTACTGGCTATTCATCCCGAAACACAGAAGTGCAAAACAGTCCTATTTTAAGGAATGATTCTGGCACCGGTGGTGGATTCTGATTTCGACTATTAAAGTTATTATTGCTGTTAAATAAATGATAAAATGTATTGTTTCAGGCAGTCATAGAACACGGCTCGAAGCTGTCCACAGAACTGGCGAATAGCTATATCCGGAAGTGCGACGCCAAAGTGCGGTCTGCAGACAGCCTTATACACCTGGGACTGAGACTCGGTAAGTTCATATATAAATTTTAAAAAAATATATCCACTGACATTTCACAGTGCCATCAACCGAAATTAAACCGTGGAGCTTGTAGTATGGGTACTTAACAATAGATACCTTTATATACCTTTGTTTTTGTAAAAATATATATAGAACACCAATACAAACATTTGTGTGCACACAAATGACTGTGCCGCCCGGGAATGGAACCCTTGGTATAATAACCTAAGGTCTCAACCGTTTGTTTACTTAATTATAAGTGATTTATCCATGTTAGGTTAGAATGGTGACCCCAGAGGGCTCGGTCAATAAGGGTTTTTCATTAGTTTTGACATAATATATTGACTTTTCCAAATGTCACTTTCCAAACAGTTACTCGTTCGTACCTTTGGTGTTATGAAATAACGATGATTGCAACAGAAGTTATTTTCGGTATTGAGATTAAAAACAATAATATTATACGGTTTTCCTGTAATGACGATGTATCGGATTATGTATAATACAGCTATGTATGATAATAGCGAAGTCATAAATATAGTATGAGTACAAAGCATTTTATAAATATGTATTGTTACAGTTATATTTATAAAAATGCTTTGTGACTTAATTAAAATGTGAAGGTCGTGGGTTCAAATTCCACGCGGAGACAGAATAGAGATAGTCACTGTGCAATTTATCCCAGTTTGGTAACGAAATTGCAGGGCGAACTTATGTTCTGAAATAAATGAATAAGAAATAAAGATCCAGAGACGTTTACGAAGCTAGCCCCAAACCGCAGATAAAATAAATAAACTAAACCCAAACTAAGCCTTTTAGCCTTTAATATGGTGACTAAAAACCTAACATACTTAGTTTATTTTATGTAAAAACCTACAAACACACCCAAACCGATACAAACAGACATGTTCATGCACACAAATGCTTGTACTACCTGGAGATCGAACCCGGTACCCTTGGTGATGCAGCCGACGTCTCAACCATTACACCATATGGGTCGTCAATAACTAAAAGCTCCGGTCAATTGACGAGCGCCGATGACTCTTAGCCTAAAAATTTAGGCAACGAGCTTAAGGCTGTTCCAGGGTGAGAGCCGAGCAGAGGGAGAGCGTTCACTTATTCATCGCGCTCCTAAAACAAAACTGCTGGCATACAACATTCACGTTTACAACGTGTCCCTAAAGAAACAAATCAATGTAGATTTCAAGCAGCTGGTGAAAAACTTTTGTAAGGTTGCTTGTAAGAATTCACTAATTAAGGAAAAGCCGCGTGACTTGGCTTTATTTATAAACGAGTTAGTAAACAGTCGTCGCAATATTAATTAACTCAATATTATTTATACTCAACTAAGGCTTATAATAATGTAGCTCAAATGGATAAAAAGTGCTGTAGTTGTTTATTTGCAGTGGCGTGTATTGTTATGCAAATATGCGGTGCAAATCCTGTGTTTTCTGGCAACCCAAAAAATCGCCTTCGCATTAGGATTTGATTATGTCGGTATAGAGTCCCTCATTACGTATACCATATACCTTGATTCTATAACTAGTAGGTCGCTAGTGGAGTTTGGATGAGAAAAGCGGAGAACGGGATATCTGGCGCGGAATTAGAGGAGACCTATGTCCGGCAGTAGACTCGGTACTCAGTCGTCTAGGTAGGTACCACCGCAGTGCCAGATATCATCCCGTAAAATAGAAGTGTTGTGTACTTCTGTGTTTAGGGATGAGGGCACTGTAGCTAGTAAAGTTGCGGCGTTGATGGAGCAAGATAACTGTAGTGTCTGTAAAGAATAACTGTAATCAGTAGTTGGTGGTTGGTCTCCATCAGTGCCGCTCTGTAATGGTCAGGCGTATGACTTACCATCAGGTGAGTGTCTTGACCGTCCTGTACATTTGGGAACATAAGAAAGTTTGAATTGCGATAGTTTGAAGATGAGAGAGTGGTAGGAGAAGAGTATCAAGGTTAAGGGATACCGGTTAAGGGTAGGATTTTGATTCGCTAACAATGCCGTCCCTAGGTGGGTTCCTGAACGAGGCGGGGTGGTACGCGGACGCGCAAGTGGTGCTGGTGCGGTGCCTCGAGCTGTGCCAGTCGCGCCCACACTCCACATACTACAAGCGCATCACTCTTGAATGCTGTCACAGGTCAGGGTTTATTTATTTTTGGACAATTTACATACACTTGTTACATTGACAATATACATTAGTAAGAGATACAAATATTGAAGCCTTATTACAAACTGCCATGACAAGCACAGCTGACGTGGAAGGAGTTTTGCAAATTGAAGATAACTGAATTGAAATGTTATGTTATGATAAATAATATACTTACTTAAAAATACTAATTTAAAGTTCTAATGTTGTCCATGTGTGTTTAGCATTAATGTTGCCCACTAATCTGATTTATTTTCCTGCTTTGTTCCTTACCCAAAGGTTGCTTAGAAGAGATCGCTTGCAGCGATAAGGCCGCCTTTGTCCACAGTATTGTAAATGTTACTGTTTTGTTTGTTTTTTGTGTACTTGTGAACAATAAAGTGTTTTACTACTACTATTACTGATTTGGGCTCGAGTGCTGGATCGTGACACAGCCTCACCATAGCTCGCGTGATGGGTTATAGCACCATCTACACAGCTATGCTGTGTGGGAAGCACCTTTGCCTTGCAGTGGATGGTAATGATGCTCGACGTGCTAAGGAGTTGACTATGTTACACATGGTGTTTCTCTACGCGATAAGATTGAAATTAGGACATCCGTCATACTGGAGTGCCTGATATAGCCCATAGGATATGCAAGTAGAAGTGGCAGTGGGCAGTGCTCATAGTGCGCAGAACCGATGGCCGATGAGTTGGGAAACTACTCGAGTGGCGTCTGCGAATCGGAAAATGAAGGGTAGAACATGATACCGACTGCTAGAGATCGGTCCGAGTGGAAGTCATTAGGGGAGATCTTCATTCAGCAGTGGTCTAAAAGCAATTTGTTCATACCTCTTACATGCACTTACTGCAATCCCCATGCTTGGGGATAACGGCATAACGTTTTAAAGCTTCGCTTCAGGGGGCACTTTACTCCCGTGGGGTAGAGGTCTGAGCTTTGATTTACATCGCTGTGTGGTCCGGGGTTCATGGGTTTGAATCCCGCGGGGAGACTGAATAGTGAAAGACACTTTGTGCGATTCGTCCCACTTTGGCTCAGCCATTGCAAGCATTTGGCCAAGCACCCCTTTTTGCAAAAAGAAAGAATCAGTGCACGTTAAGCCGTCGGTCCCGGTTATAATCTTAGTATGTTAGCTGTAAACACTGACCGATTCGCATTAGGCCCGCATGGTTGTTTACTGGCTCAATCTACCTCTGTGTGAGAGAAGACAGGCTGTAAAGATGACATCATGTATGTATGTGTGTTAGATAACGTACGTACTACTCATAAGTGTTCTTCTACCCTTTGACTGCCAGAGACATCTTTAAGCGTCATAAACAGTAGAATTTCCATTGTTCTTGGCGGTCAATAGCTTGAGGATCTATACTGAATAAAGACTATTCGAGAGCTTCGCTATAGTGTGATAATCCGTATGGTCAGGTTGCTGAATACGCAGTCGGCGTACTGTTGCTTCCCCGCCGCGGCGGAGACGAGCGCGCTCGCGTTGAGACTACTGGGAGTGTCGGAGTCGCCTGATGCAGAGCTTACCGGTCCCTGCGCCGTGGCCGACGTGAGGGATGTCGCCGTGCAGACGGACCCAATCGATGACAGGTATTTAGCAGCGTTCGAGGTTATGTTTTCAGTACCGCCTAGTGGTAGGCCGATGCTGGTTCACTTCGAGGTCGAGGCTGTAAATCTCCGGAAACAGACACTGGGATAGTGTTCCATTCCCTTGAACCGCGAACCAAAAAGTTAACATATAGAGGGTGAAAGCACTTCCGTTCTTTTTTCGGTATAATTTGTGTTTTATGGCGATATTTGGTGGTAATGAACGTTGACACCATTGTGTTAAATACTAGTTTTATTTGATTTTTGAAGTACCCTATTCTCACTTGTTATTTGCACCATGTGAGTATATCACATTTCAAAATTAACGAAGTAAATTCCTGGACGAAGTAAATAAAGTCTTTCCGCTCTCTCTTATACCCGTTATTTTTGTTTTCATTAATCTATTTGGTTTTGTGTCTACAGCGAAGAAGCAGAGTCACCATCTAGCTCGGAGGGTGGTTTCAACGTATCTGCCGAAAGTGTATGGGGCGAGGGCGCGCTGGTACCCCGAGTATTGAAGGAACTGAGCGCGTTGTCGTTCGTGCGCTGCGACTATGGCGCCGCGCATCTTTGGAGCCTTAGAGCGTTGAAACTGTTGCAGACGCATACGCCGGTCCGGTATGTAACACCATTGTTGTCAACCTATAAGTAAGGTGACATTGACTTCTTGTTGCTTGTATCAGTGTCTATATTGTTGGTTGTTCTAAGAAAAAAAAATACAATGTAGAAAGGCATGAATTCATAAAGCTCACGGCTTAGTTTTAAAGAAGTAGGCAGATGCAGAGCTCAACTTTGCGAAGTCGTGAAATACTTCTTACTCTACTTTGTTATTTAAAAAAGGTTTTTTTTAATGTTTTTTTACTAAGGTGTTTTTTTTTCTAGCCTTTAACGTCCATAACTCTACTATATTGTTTAACTTATTAACATTTTTTTAAACATATGTTGTTCTGAAGTGCAGCATAAGTTTTACAAACTTCATCGTGTATCACATTCGCCAATGTTTATATCTGTTACAAATGACTTCATACTCTACTTGGTAACGTACTTGTAAGGAACGGAATTATATATTATATTAGAATGGTCCAATTTGCTATTGCACCAATCGCGAATTGGACTAATCGCGAATCGGACCAATTGCGAATTTGTTATTTTTTTCACGATTGGACCAATCACGCCAAAACGATGTGTGTTCCTAAACGAAGTGTGTACATACGTGTTATTTGAGTGGTGTGCGTGATGCGGTGGCAGCATCAGCGTGGAGGTGGTGCGCGCGTGCGGCAAGGCGTGCGTGGTGAAGCGGCGGTTCGCGGCGGCCGGCCTGGTGGTGCGCCACGGGGTGCGGGCCGCGCGCGCCGCCTTCGGCCCCCACCACCCGCGCTACGCCGCCGCGCTGCTCGACCTCGGCTTCTATCTGCTCAACATCGACTCCATCACGCACAGCGTCCACGTCTACGAGGTACGTGCTGGACGGTACTTATCATCTTTGGAAAGTAAGCGATTATATATTGTCGACTAGGATAGGTCTGCGTGGAAGTTGTAAACGAATTCCTCGACCCCATCACACCAAATAGCAAAAACATTCGCGTAAACCGCTTTACTCCTCAAACATATGTTAGGCTACCAATTCCCCTTTTTTCATGTTATAAGTGTACAGGACGGTCTGGACGCTCACCTGATGGTAAGTGATACGCCAGACCATGACAGAGCGGCATTAAAGGAGACCAACAACAGACAGTTATTTTCCTCCATCAATGCCGCACTGCGCCCGTCACCCGAGACAACAGATGTTAGGTCTCTTATACCCGGTATTTCAGTCAGATAAGTGCCCTCATCCCGAACACAAAGTGCATAACACTCCTGTTTCACGGGATTATATCTGGCACTGCGGTGGTACCTACCTAGACGACTCAGTATCGAGTCTACCACCTAGTGTAGAAAGGCCTTTGCCTTTCAGTTCGATATAAGCTTGGTTGATGGTAGGTATTGATTGTATTCTATGACTCCCCATGTATAACTATACTAAAAGGTAAGGCTTATGTCCTACACCGCAATCCCATAGACCACTCTTATACACATGTGACGCTGAGCTATTTACGTGTGCCGTTAGGCCTAGGTCGCGATGTGTGATCTAATAGGCTGACTGTTTTCTTTGTATTTATCGTCATTATTTTGTCTGTTTTTACCTACTTACAACCAGGTCTAGGTAGTAAGACCTGTATCCCGCAACGCGACCTATAGGTCGTCGGAGTACACAGTGCGAGTTGACATTCCACTTTCGTAAATCCTACCTCCTAAAGAACTATACTAAGCCTGTGTCCACTCCGCACCTAATAGGCCGTCGGTGTATACAGTGCGAGTTAACATTCCACTTTCGTAAACAATACCTCCTGGCGAACTATACTAAAGCCTGTGTCTAGACCGCGTGCTAACAGGCCATCCGCCGCCGCAGAGGCGCTGAGCGCGGTGTTCGGCCGCGGCAGCCTCCCGTGGCCACGGCGCAGGAGGACGTGGCGTACACGCTTTAAATATACAGTTCATTGATTGTAGCTTGTTTCGTTTGTCAGCTACCCTACAGTGTGATTTAATAATAAGTCCTCTACCCTACAGTGTGATTTAATAATAAGCGTTATTTGTTTCGATCGTGTTTTCCATCTCATCATGGTTATGCTGTCCATGAAGGCCTTTCAGTGCGACGTGAGCTGGTTTCGTTTGTATTCTACGACTCCCTATATATAATTACATAATTAGTAATGGCCTATGTCCCACAAAGTGATCTAATAGGCCAACCTTGTACAAAGGTGGCGCTGAGCTAGCTACGTGTGCCGTAAGGCCTATGTCACGCAGTGTGATCTAATAGTCCGGTTGACTGTTTTAGTTCACATTTGTCAACATTACTTCGTCTGTGCTACATATTTCCCTTTAATTAATTCTATGTGGTACGGCCTGTATCCCAAAACGTGAACCAATAGGCTATTATTGTACAAAGGTTGAACTCTGATCATACAACATGTAACTTAGGCCTGTATTCCGCAACTCGACCTAATAGGCTGCCGGTGTACTCGGTGCGAGTTAACATTCCACTTGCCAACATCCTACTTTCTCACAAACTATACTATATTGTAAAGCCTGTCTCCCATGACGAGTCCTAATAGGCCATCCACCGTCTGAGCTAATAGGCCATCCGGCGCCCGCAGGAGGCGCTGAGCACGCTGCGCGCGGTGTTCGGCCGCGGCAGCCTGCACGTGGCCACGGCGCAGGAGGACGTGGCGTACGCGCTCTACGTGCTCGAGTACTCCTCGGCAGGTTCTACAAGGCGCGCGACCACGCCGAGCGCGCATACGCATCATGGAGGTGAACGCTTGCATTTGTACTTGGACACATAAACACACGCACACACATCAAACATTTTTGTATTTACAACATACAATTATTCATTAAATAAATAATTTTATGTTAGCGAATATAATAAAATATACTATCCACCCGGCCCTGCCTTATACGGGTGCAATGGTGATATTCGTAATAGGCACACTCCCGCCTCCCCGGTCGGCCGGTACCGCCGCACAAGCTACGTACGGTAAATTTTAAATGTGTAATATCTTCGCAAATTTTAATTTAAATTACTATATGCTGGAAAGGGCAATATAGATCTTTATCATCATACAATTTATTGACTAGCTTTAAGATTTAAAAAACAATATATTTAAGGTTTAATTGGATAGATTAAGATTGTTGTATTTATAATGATATAAAATGCTGTCTTCAAATTTCACTAATAAATGAATAAATATAACTTTGACTGCCAAGAACTCAGACACATTAGAAATTCCATTGTTTGTCGGAGACAATTTGTTAAGGCTGACATTTATGAGCCTTGCCAGAAATAAATTTGAAATAAATAATGGTTGTATGTTGCTTCCAGAACCTGGTGCCTCCCGACCATCTGTTGCTGGCATCGGCGAAGCGCGTAAGGCGCTCATCCTCGAGGAGATAGCGCTCGACACTCCCGCTGGACAGGACATGAGCGGTATGGTATACACAAAGCTAGAATATATCTGAAATGTCTACAGGTTACTTGGTTGTAGACTCGATACTGAGTCGTCTCGGTAGGTACCACCGCAGTGCCAGATATCGTTCCGAAAAATAGAAGTATTTTGCACTTCGGTGTTTCGGGATGAGGGCACTAGTGAAATTACCGGGTAAAAGACACCTAACATCTGTTGTCTCGGGTTTTTTTTTTCGAACTGACTACTGCTGTTGGCCGCAGATGGCCTTTTCAGCTTCACCGGGCAAGTGGCGAGCGCAGATGGCTCTCAGCCTTAAAACTGTTGTCTCGGGTGTCTGCGCGACGTTGCTACAGAATAATAATAGTTGTAGTACAAAATTCATAAACTATGCATACTAACTACAAAGGCGTGACGTCATAATTCGGTAGCCATTTGTATTAAGCGTTTTTGGGGAAGTCCATTAATGTGTTTTTAGAATTGGGGAACCACTGAGTTTCAATGTTAATTGAGTCATAACTTTACCAATGTTTCTATTCTTAAGCAGTCCATGGATAACATAACAGAGAAACGTCATCATCCCTATGCTTTATAAGTAGATAGAGCGAATCAAAGTTGTAATACAAAAGTTCATTAACTGATACCAGAGCCGAGCCTGTTGGAGGAGTCGGAGGCATTGCACAAGGCGGCGCTTGCGCTCTCCATGAAGGCGTTCGGCGAGAAGAAACGTGCAGACCGCCAAACACTACGGGAACCTCGGACGCTGTACCAGAGCATGCACAATTTCAGGTGACAACCCCCTAACGAACCCTCCTAACGAAGAGCGATTCGCTCTTGTCAGTCTTGTTGAGTTGGCATTTTGGTCAAATTGACTTACGACCGGGACTGTTGCCCTCTTACCGGGAGGGCTGAGGTTCGAATCCCGCCACGTACCAATGTGTTTTCGGATTTTCGCTCAATAAAAATATGTGTGTGTGCTGTCGCTGCATTCGGAACACTTTTTTCAGTTGTTTTGTGAACATAATTATTATGAATCTATAGTTTTATACGTCATTTCTTTTTCTTTTTATTTGGAACAAAAAACAATTACATAATAAAGGCTAAATATTAGTGAAGTTTTACAAAAAGTACTAATTTAACCAACCGCATTGTACGAAATAAATGTAATTGACAAGCGCAATTGTCGCAAAATGACGGAAACACAAATATCAGCGCGTAGACCTAGCATTATGAATGCTAGGACCATGGATCAGCGTTATACAAAACATCATCATCATCAGCTCATTAAACGCCTCCACCGAGGGTCACGAGCCTACCCGTGTAGGGTGATTAGGCCTTAGTCGTCCACGCGGGCCCAGTGCGGATTGGACGGCTTCACACACAACCTTCGAATCTCTTCGCAGGCGTGCATGAGGGTTTCCTTACGATGTTTCCTTTACTGTAGGAGCGTCGGATAACGTACATATATTTTCGAAAATTCGAAAACACATTGGTACGTGGCGGGATTTGAACCTCTGCCCTCTCGGAGAAAGGCGACAGTCCATTGAGCCACCGACGCGATAACAATACATAATTAACAAAACATAATTGTCTCTAAATGAGAATAAGGATATTAAAATCTTATCAACATTGTACAATATGTGTTGCAGGACGCGGAGACGATGCACCTGAAAGCGATCGCGATCAAGGAGGAGCTGCTCGGCCCCGACGACTACGAGTGGGGCTCAGCATCGGCCACCTGGCCTCGCTCTACAACTACCACATGAATATGCACCACGCCGCCGAGAAGCTCTATCTGCGATCTATATCTATCAGTTAGTTCATTTCTTGTTTTACTCTACATAAAAACTCCAGTAACTTTTTTAAAAATCTGACCCCAACCTCTCCAAAATAGAGGGTGACATTAATATGGCACTTTTCGCATTTGTTAGCTTAGATAAACAATAAACTAGCACAAACTTCTTATGCTTATATTTTAAACGCAAAAGTTTGTTAGTATGCATGTATGTATATTTTTATTATTTTTCAAACGATGAAAAAAACATACAAAACTGAACGTAATAAATTGTACAGTATAATAAATTATAGGTTCTGAATCAGAATAACAAAAACTTAAGCGACTACTTAAAAAGATTGTTAAATAATACTTGGCAAATGAATCCCTCGCGAGAAAACCCGGGGAAAACAATTATCCTATAAAGCCAACATGTTGGCTAACATAGTATGTACATTCTATTGTAGTACAACGGAACTTATCAATACTGTTAGATAACGCTTATACTGGCGAGGAATTTCGTGAACCTTGTTATCGGCGCCGTGGCTTAGTTGGTTAAAGCGCCTGTCTAGTAAACAGGAGATCACGAGTTCGAATCTCGTCGGGGCCTGGTGGTTCATTTTTAAATTTTATTTTTAAGTTTATAGTGTTATATATTGTTTTATTTTTATGAAATAATTTACTTTTATTATATTTATGAACGTTCAATTTTTTTTTCAAAAAGCCTAAAAATCGTAAATATATACAAAAATTTATTTAATTACTATGAATCAAATATCTTTATCATTTTATGATTATTTATTTCTTTATCAAAGGTATAAAAAAAGAAAAGTACTTGGTATTTTTTATGTTTGATATGTTTATTTTTTTAAAAATTTATCTTAGCGAGGTAAATTTATAAAAAAATAAACATAAAACAGGTAATAAAATTACATTTACATAAATATTTATTAATCTCTTGTGATACCCCTTCTACTTTACCATATTTTGACGTCTAGATAAAATATGTTCAACTTTGTATTGGTAAAAAAGTCGTATAAGCAATAAGTGGTCTGATTTTTCAGTAATGCCATTTGTATCAGATACGTTATAAATCCTTTGCTAGTACCTGCAGAATAATAAATATGTAGATGGTTTTGCAATTAAATTTTTCTTGCCTATTCGTACCACGCGTAAATAATGCTGAGTGTTGCTTTATAGGTATGTATTTACGATTATTGTAACCATAGAAATGGTTATAAATAAATGGTTAGTGCCGTTGTATTTTTATTACGATACCTATTTGAAAGCAAAAATTTATATCCTCTAATAATGAGGATGGTATATTTATTTTTTATATACTTCCATAAATGCATTCTAAAATAAAAGTTTGAACGGCCCGGGGATTGAACCCTTAGTGGACATCTCAACCATGAAAACTTAAATATTAATAGGCTATCATCTTTATTCGTCAAAATACACATAGCACCAAATATATTCAAACGCTTAAGTACTTAAACTAGACCTAGCCCACTCCATATGCTCTAAGCTTGTGCTTTAGCTTGTTTTGGGCTTGTATAATAATAAGCTATATTTGCATCTTATTCGACAAGAACAAAACTGGCATTATGAACATATAAATATATAGGTAATTATGTACTGAGATTTATTCAAGGTTAATATGCATCGTTTGCAGGTCTCAAACTGTTCGGCGAGCGGTACTCGGGCCTGGAGTTCGATTACCGTGGACTGGTTAATGTGTTCACTCAGCTGAAGCAGCACGACCGCGCCGACCACTACAACCGTCTGCTACAGCACTGGCACGGTACGAAACTTTATGATATGCGACATATACGCTATGATGATAATGATTTTCTCAAAATTTACTAAATTACAAGATCGTTTTTTGTTTCTTTATACGAATCTAGTTATTTAGATATAAACTCGGAGTTGTAGGTAGTGATTAATATTATATAAACAAATAAAAGATGTTAGTATTATAGTGTTTATATATTGTAACTTTATGTGATAGATGAGAACTTATTGTGATAATTTGTTGGTTAAATAAATGTACTATTCACGTTACTCCAAGAAAAAAAATGTTGGTTCTAAATTTCATGTATCTTTATTATATCAAATATATTTGACAACGCCATCTAGCGGTGAGAGGAGTCCAGTGTTAGTTTATTTTCGTTTTTAACACGAACTCTCACCAGTAGATGGCGTTTTACAACGCCATCTACCGGTGAGAGTCCGTGTTAGGTTTTTCGTGTTGAAATTTCTGGATTCGACCCAGAGCCGCGATAGGAGCTATGCAATAGTTTAAAAGTATATGTTGATCCGTTGTTTAGTATCTATATTACAGACTGATGCCTAGTTTTGGGTGTAGATGGCGGCGTGTGAATGCCAGTGGGTATATTAAAAGCCCCGTTGGATGTTGGTTGTTGTAGAGTTGCGCGAGCAGTGCAAGGCGGAGGCGGCGCCGGCGCTGGGCGCGGGCCGCGAGCTCGCGCTGCCGCAGCTGCAGGCCGCCGTCGCGCACCACGCGTGACGTCACACCGCACACGCACCCGCACACGCCACGTGACGTCACACCGTACCCGCACCCGCCCATGCCACGTGACGTCACACGGTACTCGCGCCCATCACGCAAGAACCGCGCCACACCACCCCAGCGTTCGCGCCGTGACGTCACACCGTACCCGCGCCCGCCACGTGACGTCACATCACGCAACACCCGCGCCCACCGCCCAGCGTCCACGCGTGCCACACTCCACCGGGACGACACACTACATATTAGATATTGGTTCAAACCTGCAAGTCCAACTTTCGGACGTTACCACATCGCCAAATTTGATACGCGAGGGTGCTGTCGCCAAGTTTTTCCTATTTGTTAAATATTGTGGTGCTGTGTGTGGTAGCGGTAATACAAAATTAAATAGTTTATTATAATATACTTTGTTTTCACCCTTTGATTTATACACTAAACAAATAAATGTTTTGGGTGTTTTATAAAATTATTATTACTTTTGAAATTCATAGTAGCTTACATAAAAAAGGCTTTTCAACTATTGAATACTCAAATTTGTATAATATAGATACTCTTAATACTATCAAATTTCTTTACTTCAATATAATTACAATAATATAAAGAAGTCATTATAAGCTTTTTAACTGTAAAAATTACTCTGAATTTACATTTCTGATGTAATAAAATCATAAATATTATATAAAACTATGCACAAATCTATTCCAGTAATAAATGAATGGTAAAATTATTCAGAGCTGTCTTAGCACAAGTCGTGGACTACAAGTATATGAATGTGTATTGAAGTAATGCAAGTATATGCGGTATGAAGTGAAAAAATACAAAAAATATATATATCTTGTGCATATATACGCAACATCCTAGTGATATTTATTTAATTAAAGGCCAAGTGTTATTCACTTAACCTAAAGTGATACATACTGTATATTAAAAATAAAAAAAAACATAGAGGTAATGAAACTTAGGTCGTTTAGCAATTATTGTTTTTTCTTTATGCGTGTTCCTCTTAAATGTTCTATACATGTATAATTGTATAAATTGATTATAAATATTTCTTGTGTTGCTTATTTAGGTTTAGTGAAATTATTATTATGATGTGCAATGTGATGATGAAATGTAATGTAAATATTGAGAATATTGTTGCCAGTGACGAAGGTGTGTTTGACCAATCCGTGTTAAACGGATCGATGGCACTAGAGGGCGCCACACTTTAGTTTTACGTCGTGTAGTTGTTATGGACGATATTGCGTCCAGTCTGGATTTGCGCTCGAAAAAGCACCGCCCGGTGCGCTGATTCCTTGCGAGAATTGTAAATAACATATCTACAATAATTGTTTTGCTTAGAATATTGCTTAGAGTGAATGTAAATGTCTGTAGAAAAATGTATATTGTAAAATGAGAAGGAGCAGCGGCTGCAGTTTTTGTTATGGCTGGCCCTGGAGCCCTGCGACGATTGCTGTAATGTTTTGGCATATGAATAAATAATTTTATGAGCTTTTTTGGCATTTTATTTTAAAGGCCTTAAGGATTTTACCATAATCTCCACGCTTGGCATGCGGTTTGTAAACAGCAATACCTTAAAAAGGTTAGAAGCTTATTAGAGCATATATATTAATAAGAGCTTGGTACCTATTCTCAGGTAATAATGTTACACTACTAAATCATCGTTTACCTACTACGTCGTACGTCGTTAGTGCCTACGGGAAAAAGCAAGGGTGGTGACTTGTATTCTTCTGCCGTCATTATTAATTTAGTTTGATATTGATTAAAACAACATTCTCATTTAATATGCGTTTATATGTGAAATATAAACATTAACACTATTAAATTCACAATGAAGGGAATGTAACTTTGTCATTAAGTCGGGACGCAGAGAATAAATATCTTAAAAACAACAACAATGTCAATTTTATATAAGCACGCAATTGACAAATCTCAATAGGAATAATCTCAAGGCACTGCGCTAAGGCTCTACAGTCTATTTTGTTTTTAGTGCCAATATTTTAGACATCAATATTTTGTAATTACACCCTAACATTACAAACATCAAAGCGACACAATACACAGAAAGCAAACTCTACTCAATAAAGAGATTCAATTATTCAATGCGTAATAAGATTCATAAGTTAAACAATATAATATACTCTTACAAAGTTCAAATATGCAGTATCAACACTTGTATAAATAAAATAACCAATTTTTCTTACAATACCACAGTATTCTTAAAAATTAGCAGCTCAATATTTTTGACGTTAACTGGAAATAATCAAATAATTTGTAAAATCTTATACAACATGAAAGAATCAAAACTCCTCACGAAGAAAACGCTTCAATTTCGAGGTTCAGGGTAGATGATGGGTGACCGCCTACGCCGGCCCAGCAGTGCCAGCAGCGCCCTCTTGTAGTCCCCGGAGGTCTCCCCCTGCTGTCGCCGCGAGACACGAGGTCAGGTCGAGGGTACCAACCAAGTAGCGTCAGCAGCATGCAGCGCGTGCGGGAAGAAACAAGCGGCATCATTAGTTTGTGTATTTTGACAATGCTTTTCTGTGTGTTACTATAGATTATATATAGAGCAATATACATACATATAACTATATAAAAATATCAATTTGCTTGATCATTCTTGCATAAGAGGAGTACATCTTGGTGCTGGTTTATAAATAGTAATTACCGTGTATTCCCGGTCGTCCTCACTGGGACGCATGGGAAAGGTTTCATTCGTCCACTAGGGACGAATATTTTACTATATATAATAAATAATGTAAGGGGATTTGTGGAATTAGACGTTGTATTAAGTTAAGATCGATTTGAACAATGAAGTTTATATATAGTCTCAGTCTATAGTGGAACGAGTGGGGAAAGAACGTTTCGTTCGTCCCCACTAGGGGCGATCAGGAATAAACGGTAAATACAGCTCATTACACTCACATTTCACAGTGCCTTTCTGTGCGTTAGTATAGTTAGAGGAATATACTCAAAACTATTTAAAATATAATTATTCATTGATTTCACTGGTTTGAAAATCTTTAAGACAGCGGTCATCGGCCCACAGAGTAATAAAAATGATCAAAAGGAAGTTTTCGTTCACTATGCTACACATAAGAATAATATGAAAAAACACGTACTTCGGCATATTGAAATTATCTTAAGTCTTATTGTCAGTGAAAATTGTGATAATAAAATATAATCCTTATCAAATCAAATGAAATTAAGTACATTGTTTATATAATATCTCACCTCCTATATCCAGCCACCACATGTAGCAATGTAGAAATGTTAAAACAAATATAATTTACACATTACAAAAGTGTGTACATTTTACACAACATTGAAAGCAAAGTTAAGGAAAATTTATTGACCTTATGCAGGCATGCTATTAAAATAAATGTAAATACCTACATGAGTTAGAACCATAATGTGCTCAAATTATAAGTGCTAGAACTGAGACGAGCTAATAAGCGTAGACAATAATAACAGTTTTTGGCTTTTAAAAACAAGAATCGTGAAATTCATCATCATCATCATCAACTCATTAAACGTCCCCACCGAGGGGCACGAGTCTACCCGTATAGAGTGATTAGGCCTTAAGTTGTCCACGCGGGCCCAGTGTGGATTTGGACGACTTCACACACAATCTTCGAATCTCTTCGCAGGCGTGCATGAAGGTTTCCTCACGATGTTTTCCTTCACCATAAGAGCGACGGATAACGTACATATATCTTCGAAAATTCGAAAACACATTGATACGTGTCGGGATTTGAACCTCAGCTCTCCCGGTAGGAAGGCGACAGTCCACACCATTGAGCCACCGACGCTCTACGAAGATCGTGAAATTAATATGAACTAATTTAACATCTGCTTTATGGAGAATTTTACAACTTTTTATATACCAACTATCCCTGCGTAGGTAATATCCGTATTCAATTGCTCGATTTTCGGACTCCTCATCATGCATTTAATGCCAACAAAAGCATACACAAATTCTTATGTGTACCCAAATAAATCAAGCCAAAAACTGCCATCCAAAAGTGCTAAAACACACCGCAATATCGCTCTCGAGGGTTTTGTCGTAGATTCTCTCGTACTCCCGCTTGATGGCGGCCAGGTCTACCTCCGCGCGGCTGGCCACGACCCGCACGAGCGCCGCGTCCTCAGTGCCGGCGCCCTCCACCGCGGCGCGGAGTCTCTGCGCGAACCACGCCGGCGCGTTCTCCACACATTCCACTGTAAAACACCGCACAGTGTACATACCCTGATCTCGCTCGCCAGGGTTTTGTCGTAGAGGCGTTCGTATTCCCGCTTGATGGCCGCCAGGTCCGCCTCGGCGCGGCTCACCAGTATCCTGACGAGGGTCCGGTCGTCGGTGCCGAGCCCCTGCATGGCGTGCCTCAGCCGGGACGCGAACCACGCCGGCGCGTTCTCCACACACTCCACTGGAACGCGCAACCCACACGTGGGCTTAGTCGGCCCACGGACACACTCCGGTGATGTAATGAGGTATCTCTCATTCTTTCATATCCTATTCAACCTATTGCAGTCCACTGCTAGACAAAGGTCTCCCCCATTTTGCGCGAGATATCTCTCATACCACAACCGATATAAACGACGCAATGTGTCACTGGCGAACTGTTAAACATATATTTTAATATTATTTATTGGCTGCAAATTATTTATTAGCTATCCGAAATTTCAAGAGTAACTATGCTGAACTCTACTTTTTTGGTTTAATCACAGATAGATAATAATATAAGAAATTTTAAGTTATTTAAAAAAGAAAATTTGTAATCTTTAAAATTATGATGATGATAATTTCAAATCTAGAAAAAATATGTTTCTCTTCAGTCTATCCCAATATTTTTTGTCAATTTGTAACCTGTTACGCTCACTACTCAATTGCTTTTGCCTACATGCGCCATAAATAGTAGTTTGTATTAAGATCATGATTAGATAAAACATTCATTGGTTTATAGCACACATTGGGTGAAGATTTCAAACATAACGTCTATAATAACAAACAAAATTGTCTAAATAACAGAAAACCTATTTTATCTAACTATATTAGAGGGCTCCTTTTTTTCGGATGGACATTTCGCTGTTGGTCAAAGTCAGTCTTCACAGCTTTACCGGACTAGGTAAATATCTTCCATTTCAATGATTGGCATATAATACCTCTGGCCTTAACTGCTTATATTCTAGTACTTTTGTAATCTAAAATGGCGTATTAATCCTACCCGACACAACATTTGTTAGGAATTCGGCATGACCCGACTCAAAGACGCAGTTAAACGACCGCTTCCGCGAGTCCGAACATTAGCTCAATTGGACGTAGGTACACAAAAAGGATTCAACCCACAAAATGACACATTGAAGTTTGCAGTTTAAGTTTTATTTGCACATTATTTATGGTATAATAAGTGTATATTATGAAAAGGATTCAAATGTATTGGATTTCATTTATATATTATTTTGAGGTCAATCTTTTTGAATGGATATTTCTCTCTATGAATCCAAGGAGTCGTTTTTGAGTAACTAAAAAACGTAAGGGCTATACATGTGGGATGGTAACGACCTTCGATTAATATGTTAAATATGTATATGTTGTTAATGGTATTTATACTAAAGGCTAATTTACACCCCAGTGGCCAGTTTGGTATACTTACTCATTTTTGACCTCCTTGTGGGTTGGATCCTTTTTGCGTAAATACGTCCAATTGGTTGGAGCAACGCAAGAATCATTCTTTGACCTTTCTTAATATACGAGGAGAATCCAAATCATTTCTAATTAATGTTTGTGCTGCTTTCTTTATTATTTTGAATTGTTTTGCTGAACATAGATTTCTCTTGTTTTAAATATATTGATTAATTATAATTATCCCTTTGGCCGCGCGGAACCCAGACACAATAGAAAGTATATTGTTTGTGATTCTTTAAGGCGTCTCTGCCGGTCATAGGGTAAAAGCTTACTAGATGGTAGACTCGATACTGAGTCGTTTAGGTAGGTACCACCTCAGTGCCAGATTTCGTCCCGTCAAATAAGAGTGCTATCCACTTTTGTGTTTCAGGATAAGGGCACTGTCGCTAGTGAAATTACCGGGTATTTATATACTATTATAGACCTAACATCTGTTGTCTCGGGTGACGAGCGCAGTGCGGCATTGATAGATAATAACAACTGTCTATTAGTTACTGGTCACTCTCAATGCCGCTGTCATGGTCAGGCGTATCACTTACTATCAGGTGAGCGTTCAGACCGTCCTGTACACTTGATAACATAAAAAAGTCTAGGTACATCGTACCACTGCAGTGCATTGGTTTTTCTAAGTTGGGTATTTGACACCACTAATCGTTGACGCACTTTTTATGAACTGTCAAAAAGGAACATTTCCATATATTTTGTATGAGATTATTGATATGTGACGTCATTGCTCACTATCATCAATTGAACTAATATTTATTGGTTTCAGTGTAAAAAATACAATATTGCAAATAATAAAAAAGTAATCTATGAAACGGCATATAAAATAAGGTGTGCTTTTATATAAATAAGGTTTGGTATTTTATTGCGGATGGTGGAGAATACCGAATTGAATGGTTGAGGCATTGATTAGTGACCCCTTATTTAGTACCAGATATATGTGGCGAATACAGACACTATGATATAGAAAAATAATTTAAAATCTATTGTTAGACGTCTTGGAATAGGCCCGACGTTATACTGTAGATTAGGTACATTTATATAAAAACTAAAGTATGCGTTTCTTATCAGATAACGTTTCATTCCACTTGTAAAGCAAACCTTAGTTGATTTTATTTATGGGTTATTTATTATTTACGGTTTAAGATCTTGTTGGGATTTAAACTTGCAGAATTTTAAGGCACCAACATTTTACTAACTTATAAGATTTTTTCTCTCTGTATTTTAAGAAGAAGGATACAATATTTAATCGCGGCCTACAACCGATTTCTTCAGTGTATCGTTAGTTTTAGCCCATTACTACATAATATGGCCTGCCAAATGCCGGTTGTAGCTTAGTCACCAAGTCACTTGTCCCATTTAATTAACTTGTGATTATCTTATAATTTGACGTATGATAGAAGATGCATGTTATACCAAATGCCATGTTTTACTAGACCACCATAAAGTGTTTTAGTTTCGACTACATTTAGTTAACATTTTTTCCACTTATTTAAATCCTTAATAATCCTTACGGCAACAATTATCCGATTATCCGATGATCCGAAATCATCGGATAATCCTTGCCATTGGTATCCTGTCTTTGAATACTAGGATATCCTAGAATATCTGTCCTAAGGCCCGCGTACAAGTTACAACCCATCTCCTCTTAACCGCGCTGTGTTGTAAGACCTGTGATCTGAAGTTAGATGTGCTGGGCTGTTTTAAACTCGAGTTTTAAATAATAAAGATAAACAGTAAAAACTAAATGCACAATCTCGCTCAAAGTGTTCGCGGCAAAATTCTGCACATTGCGTCAGTTGGGCAGAATTTTGATAATGACGTCGCTCCCTACTTGTCATCATATAGGAGTATGCTCGTGCTTGTACCCTTTTTATAACGCGTTGAGTGTCAACATTTTAATAAATAATTTCATGTTATAAATATGATAATTAGTAACGTTTTTATTAGTTGATATTCGATTTTTGACGACCCATTTGTGTAGCGGTTGAGACGTCGGCTGCAACACCCAGGAGTTCCGGGTTCGATCCCCGGGCAGTACAAACATTTGTGTGCATGAACATGTCTGTTTGTAATGGTCTGGGTGTTTTCTATGTATAATATGTATGTACTTACAAAAAAAATATATTATTATGTTTATCCCTAGTTTAGTACCCATAATACAGGCTTCACGCTAACTTGGGGCTAGATGGCGCTGTGTGAATGTCTGTGGATATTTATTAATTTATATTTCTTCGTGAGTGTGCATCTCGTTAGTATATTGTATGTCTAAAACTGTAAGTAACGGACCGATGGCAGAGAGCGCGTCTTTGAGCTCGCCACCGATCTCCGCCTTGATGGCCTGCTCGATGGTGCGCCCGGAGATGTTCTTGTACTCCTCGAAGATCAGACGAAGCTGCGCGAAGCTTTCGTGCGCCAAAATCTATGGACACGCCACACAAATATAATAGGCATGATGACTGGGTCCTGGAATCGTAAGAACTATTTTATATTATTACAAATATGGGTTAAAAATAACGATGTGCTTACTCTCAGCTCGAAAACTCATGTTTACAACAACATATAACTTAAAGCAACTTTTGCTATACCATTTGAATAAACGCAACATTTAATATAGTTGTAGTACAAAATTCACAAACTATGCATACGAATTACTGAGCGTGACGTCATAACTAGGTAGCCATTTGTATAAAGCGTTTTTGGGAAAGTCCATTATTGTTTTTTAGAATTGAAAAATCTCTGTGAGTTAATGTTAACGGAGTATTTTTTACCAATGTTCCTATTATAATGCGGTCCATGGATATAATAGCAGAAAAATAATTGTCATCATCCCTTTATAATATTAAATAAAATAAATAAAGCTTACGCCATGGTCCCAGGGGGTAGGCAGAAGGATGGAACCGCCACTTTACGCGGTCCTGACACACTTCCTAGCTTCATTCACAGCCATTAATCTTTTCATACAAGCTCTTTTATTCATTTTGCTTGAGACCCAAGCCTGAGTCGTCCCCGCCTCTTGTATCCTTCACATTCGCACAATGAACCTGCTTTGCTATATTCTTCACTCATGCGCTCCAAGTTCCATACCATCCTAACAATATGAATAATCTCGATTACCATAACAATGTCGACTATTGAACTAAGACTTCCCCTAATGACTTCCAAGCGGACCAATGCCTACTTGATATCCATTTGCTACCCGCCACCTTAAGTTTATTTCCCCCTCCTTAATTTTCCAATTGTCCCCCTTGGCAACGCACTCGTTCTGCCTTCGGAGATATCACTCAGCATCCACTTAACGGAATAGCGTTCGCGGCTCATTGGCGTGGACTGTTGCCTTCCGATGTAGAGGGCGCCGGTACAAATCCCGCCACGTACAAATGCCTTTTCGAATTTCGAAATTAAATGTATGTGATCCGACGCTCTTGTGAAGGAAACCATCGTGAAGAAACCTGCGCACGCCTTCGAAGAAATTCAAAGGTTGTGCGTGAAGTCGACCAATCCGCACTCGGCCCGCGTAGACGACTAAGGCCTATACACCCTTAATGGGTAGGCTCGTGCCCCTCGATGGGGCGTTATAGGCTGATGATGGCTTAACCCTTTGACCGCCAGAGACGCCTTAAAGCTTCGTATGCAATAGTTTCCATTGTCTTGGATTCTTGGCTATGGGTTAAATAAAGTTACCTTGTTGAATATCTCCTCATCAGTGCCCCACTTGGCCTCGCCGGCGTCGAACAGCGCCTGCGCAGACTCCCGCGCCCGTTCGGGGTCAACGCCCGCCTCCTCGTCGCGCGCACCCTTTAATGAACTCTATGTTACGCGTAGTAAAGCCTACATTTGATTGGCCTTGGACCTACCCGTTGAATACCTTTACATTCTCGTCTTAGGTAAAATCGATGTCAAAAATTATTAATCTCTTGATAGAACCAAGAATTGTTAACCTTATGATCCGGGTATACAGATCAAAATCTTTTGGAATATTGGCAATTCAGATTATGTTTTTAATTCGGGCCCGATGAAGGCACTTGTTGATACCATCAGTTACGAGGAACTAGATTATACTGACAAGAAACTCGGGAAAGATATTAAAAAAATATATATTTTAATTTAATACATTAGAAATAATTTCAACCACAATGTATAGTTCTATTCATTTTATTTGTTATTTCAACAGTTAAATAAAAAAAATATTGAGCATATGAGATATAAATGTCCAATATGTCCCTCAGTTTACTCATTACACTGTAATAGGTACTTTTAACTATGGTATTTTTATCCACGTACAAACATAGTTGGTCGTGGAATCGATAGATCACGTAAAGGTCAACGGAGCCCCAAGGCCTCGGTACATCGGCACAAGCGACAGAACAGACAGTGGCGATGCCTTAAATAATATTAGCAGATACTGCATGCATTAATTCCCTTAGAACAAAAGTGACCTAATATAATTTTAAAAAGCTTTGTAGCTTTTATAAATACCATAGCCAAATTAATTAAAAGACAAATTCATAAAAAAACTAAAGAGCTTTTTGAATGAATCTGACTTATGGTAAAAGGAAGACGGCGAAGGGTTTGCACCCAGTTCATGGAGGTAGTAATTCGACAAGCGTTATTTCACGATAAAATACCTATGCCCTAGTATAGATTTTATTTAATTATTGTTTTATTACGATAAATTATGTTAGCTAAAATAGTGTATTAGTTCAGGAAATTTTCAGATAGGTAATTTTCGAATAGGTAACTTTTGGTTTTATGGATGTGATATGTAAACATGTATTTGTTTAACGCACTACCTATTTTAAATTTAATTGAAATGAAATGAAAAAATATTTATTGACCTTTTTTTAAAAAATTACAATGGAATAAGACCCTTAAAAACTAATACACATAATGTTAAGGATAATAATATATATAAACTTATAATGAAGAGGTCAAAAGGTCCCATCTCAGCTTGTGTTGGAGCGGCGCCCATGGCAAGCGTCGCAGCAACGCTGATTTTTCAGACGGAACCTGATACAGGAGTAGACGTCAGAATAGTGATTGTATATAATTACTCTAAAAACAATGAATAAGGATTGGAACATAAAATAGAAGTACCGAAAGAATATGACAAAATAAAGTGAAAGATGGGTAATTGGGTTATTTTCGCACGTTTTCATACATTTTCCTTCGCCACAACAAGTCTGCTCCAACATACGTGACCAGCTCACTGCCACATCTAGATTACCTTTGATCCGGCGAGCAATTTTATACGTCGGCAATTTTAATTTTTTGTACGACTAACATCATAGTCGATTATGTCTCTAGAAGAGACCCCAAGTATGGTTAATTCTTTTGCCCATAAAACTTTTAACTTGTAAACAAATACTGTTAGACAACAAGAAAATATAAACATATGTAATAGAGTTCAGGTAAATAATGTAAACATAAGAAAAGAAAGAAAAAGAAAATACACATATATAAATAAAAAAGAAATAAAAGAAAGAAAATAAAACAAAAATCATAATAAGGTCCCTGACCAAAACATCAGGGGGATGAGCGGAAAAAAAACAACTACTGTTATCCGCGACTCAGCTGAGTATTGTTAATTGTTTAATGTCAATAATTTTATAATTGCCTTTTACGATAACTAGCAATCGAACTATGTGGATATGTTAATTGTATATGGTGATAAATATATAATTCCCTTTTAAAATACCTAGTCGTTTTAAAACTACTAGATGCATAATCTCACTGAAAAAGTCTGCCCATTGCGTCGGTTGGGCAGAATTTTCATTAATAATCACGTCGCTCGCTACATGTCATAATGACAGTAGTGTGCTCGTGCTTTTGTTTTTGTACCCTTTTAATGACACGTTAAGGTCAAAATTTAAATGTATAATTTTATGTTCCAAATGTAACAATAAATATACGTATGTGTCGTGGGCACAGACATCCGAATATACAATTAGACTGGACAAGCCGCCAAGTTTATAGGCAGTCCCAGTGTCGCAATTTCTTTTCGGTTCATACCTGTGTAAAGTTATTATATTTCTTGGTAAATTTACTGATTCATTGCGGTGATGGCATGTTACAATTGCACAGGATGGCATTTTGGGAAAAAACGGTAATTTCTTCTAATATTCGTGCGTCTTGACTCGTCTCACAGAGCGTAAACTGGCAACCAGTGTATGCTCGTTGAGCTTACATTTGTCACACTTAAAAACGCGGCTTGCCCCATCTCCTGTATTGGGAAATCTGTGGTCATGGGGCTCGGACATTTTTTGGTTGAGGTTTCTTCGTGGTTGTGCATATAGTAATTTTATTGTTGATATTCTAGCTATGCTAGCCGTCAAATTATGTGGATTCTTAAAGATATATGTCTCATGCTATGAATAACACAGAATTAGATCTTTTTATAGACGTGCATAACTCGACATGACGCGAGCTAAACAGATCGTCATTGGCCGATTCCTGAATGTCGCCAGATTTATTATAAGTACTTAGGTTATACAGTTTATACGTCGTTTTTGTTATGAAAGAAAATTTGAACACTGATTTTGCTGACAATTCTTTGTTTATCAGTGTACAAAGTTGTTAGAAGAGTACTTACTAACGTATTGATAAATGACCGTTTTCGGTCTGATCGGGATATTTGGCGCAGAATGGGGTTGACCGATGTCCAGTTGTAGTGAGTGGGGTAACCACACTTACCGAAATTCGGCACTTATTTTACGATTTTTGCTAGTTAAAATGCAATCATATTTTGTGGTTTCTCAATGCTGAATCATCAATCAAACCTCCGACAATTGGATATTTTAGTGGCCAGTTATATAGTTGCGGGCAAGATCCACTATATCCATCTATATCCAGATAGATCTCTATCTCTATCTCTAGATCCAGATATAATTTTCCCCGGTCCATAAACTGGTGTATTTCTTCAGGTATCAATGAAAGAAAATGTATTTCAATGATGATTATTAGAGCTTTACTATATAACGCTTTTAAGTATAAATAAATAACCGACCGTTATTCTAGTAAAAGCTCGTCTCAGATAGCACTATAGCAAATTAAATTAGAGTAACATTAAATAAGGTAGGGACTGCAAACGGGAGTGCCATAATTAATGCGACACGGTTCTACCGGGGCGGCATAAAATGCAAATGAATTGATGAGTCATATCCTTGGAAACGATCGAAACTGAAGCGAGTAGTAGACGAACTAAGTAACCCGCATAGTGAGCTTTTTAACCACACTGAAGTGGCACATAGAAGAACCGAAGGCCGTATGGGCCGGAAGGTTCTCGAAACCACGTATAGTAAACGGAGCGTAGGAGAGTCACTCAAAAGATGACAAGGTTGCGGATGGCCGCAGGATGACCTATTTAGCCACCCTTCGTCCAGCACTGGACATCTCGTGGCTGACATGATTCTTGAGATTTTTATACAATCATAATTTAAGCAACTACTAAACATTTAGAAAATTGTTTGATTAGATTTTTTTAATATTTCGTATATGCCCCGAGTGTGATTTCTGGTTACAGTATGTAACGTCTGATACTTAACGAAATTAGATCAAATTTACATAAAACATAAAATCGAAACAATAATATTTTAACATCAGAAGTTTTAATTAAATAACGTTAAGTGCACCAAAGTCAAAAAATAAATAAATATTAAGTACACTAATAAAAACTAAGAAACTTACAAAACGTACAAAAGGTGTCCCAGAAGTTAAGTTAACACGTTAGACGTTAAGTTATAATATAGTTGAAAGTGTATTATTATTGAAAGGGCCAACCACGCATTTTGACGAAGGGTTCGAATATTGTCTTAAACTTATAGTAAATTTGCAGACTTAACCAGATGCACCATCTCACTTAAAAAGTGTCCGCGGCAAAAATTTGCCCATTGGGTCAGTTGGGCAGAATTTTACATTCATAATCACGTCGCTCGCTACATTTCATGAATGACATAGTAGCGTGTTTGTACTTTTAATTTTGTACTCTTTCGATGACGTGTTAAGGTCAAAATTTAATTGAACAATTTACGTTCTAAATATAAGAATAATTATACGTATGTGTCACGCGGCTCGGACATTTTTCGGTTGACGTTCCTTCGTAATTGTGCATATAGTTAGTTCATTGTTTCATCATCATCATCAGATCATTAAACGTCCCGTATAGGGTGATTAGGCCTTAGTCGTCCACGCGGGCCCAGTGCGGATTGGACGACTTCACACACAACCTTTGAATCTCTTCGCAGGCGTGCATGAAGGTTTCCTCACGATGTTTTCTTTCACCGTAAGAGCGTCGGATAACGTACATACAATTTCGAAAATTCGAAAACACATTGGTACGTGGCGGGATTTGAACCTCAGCCCTCCCGGTAGGAGGGCGACAGTCCACACCATTGAGTCACCGACGTTCATTGTTTATGTAAGCGTAAAAGGCGATAAATGGGATTTCGTCGTTTTTCTAGTCTGTCCATTACATATTAGAGGTTAATGACTGTGCAAACGAAAAGTAAATTGCTTAAGCCGTTTCTTATTCATGTTAATGGTTTTGGGCCTTATGTGTCTACGTACAGTTAGTGGTTAGATGACAGTTAAATATGTAAATGGAACCGGTTGATTCTAATAGCACGAATTTGTATTAACTCTTTAATTAGTTTACATTTTAATTTAACTCATTAAGGGTACATTAAACGCCGTAAAGTTTAATGTATCGTTCATCATCAGCTTATTAAACGTCACCACCGAGGGGCACGAGCCTACCCGTGAGTAGGCCTTAGTCGTCCACGCGGGTCCAGTGCGGATTGGACGACTTCACGCACAAACTTTGAATCTCTTTGCAGGCGTGCGCATGTTTCCTTCACCGTAAGAGCGTCGGATAACGTACATATATTTTCGAAAATTCGAAAACACATTGGTACGTGGCGGATTTGAACCTCAGCCCTCCCGGTAGGAAGGCAACAGTCCACACCATTGAGCCACAGACGCTCATCAATGTATCGTTCATCATCATTATCATCATAAACGTCCTCACCGAGGGGCACGAGCCTACCCGTATAGGGTGATTAGGCCTTAGTCGTCCACGCAGGCCCAGTGCGGATTGGACGCCAAATTGCGGTGCGGTCGTCCAATGTATCGTTAATGAGTTAAAATATGAATTCAGTTAAAATGAAATATGACGGTAACTATGAAGCCTGATGCTCAATAGTTAAAGAGTTAAAGGGCAATTTCTAGTTGCCAGGTGGAAAAGAAGGAACTGGATATAATTTAAAAAATGTACTAGCTAAATATTATATTTCAAAACGAAAGAGACGGATAGTTATGAATACACGTTAAAGTTAAACGGTTTTTAGTTTACAATACATCCGTTGCAAAATTTCAAACATCACCCGTCTCTATCGAACGAAACAAAAAGACAGAGACAAGTATTTTTTTTATCAAATGACAGTTTAGGGCCAGTGAATTAGGTAATCAGCCAGCAATACTAAAGGTAGTACTTACAGTGACGATGAGGGTGAGAAGACGGCGGAAGTCCCCCGAGGTCTCTGAGCACATGTGCTCGGCCAGCGGACGGTTGTACACTACAAGAGATTAGTTTTTTATAAGTCAAAGTCAAAGTCAAAAACATTTATTTCAAGCCTAATGCTTACAAAAAGCACTTATGAACGTCAAAAAAAATATACAAAAAATATAATAAAAACGATTAAAATACTAAACTAAAAATATGAGTTTAATGCTTTGAAAAAAAAGCGCTTCAGTGGTTTGGCCTGTTGAGAAAGAAGCACTCAAGAAAACTCAACAGTGTAGCCTTTTTTAAAAAATTTTCATTTTCCTTAATGTAACAATATATCATAAACATTGAAATAGCTGAGCAGTTTAAGACCAGGGATTTTTATCACATAAATATTCGTCAATAGTGTAGTACCCTTTTTTAGAAAGGTGGTTTTTTTTCTAGCTTTAAACATGTGTAAAGGTAACTCGACAATATTCTGCGGTACCTTATTGAAAAACTTTATACATCTTCTATAAAGATTTACCTACTTTATGTAGTCTCAAGTCCGGAACAGCAAGTTTGTTTCTATTCCTAGTATTAAAATTGTGTGAGTCACAATTTTTTTTAAAGGTATGATAGTATTACGGACGTAAATTAACCTAACCTGAAACCGCCAGCAGTCCAGACACAAAAGCAAAGCAGTTGCTTATGTTGAATGACTTGAATAGATCTATCAGCGATGATTAAAGGGTTAAAAAAGTATGGTCAAATAGAAATAATTAAAAAGTCTCAATATATTTTATTTCAGTCTATAACAAGATTTCCTTATTTAGTGTTAGGCACCAGCCTAAGTTTTTTTCATATGATTGTTATCATAGTATACATAATAATGCATACGAACATAGAATACAGTTCATACGCTAAAATAATAATTATTTTTAAAAAATCCGGTTAATCTCTGAAATGGCTGGACAGATTGCGACGGGACTTTTTTGTCAGGTAGCTGATGTACTAAGAAAAAACTAATGCTACTTTTATTATCGAATAACCTATCTATTTAAAAAAATCCAGTAGTGTAGATTCGCGCGGAGGCCACGCGTCGATTGTTCTGCGCGCTCTTTAGGTAATGTTTTACTTCGGTAGAATACCATAAAATATTTATGTCTTAACTCCAGGATGCTTTTTATTTATTTTATTTATTTATTTATTTCGTACAAAAGTTGACAACTTAAAAGTAACAAAAAGGAACAATAAGTACAGGTAGGCTTATCTCTAAAAAGAGATTTCTTCCAGCAGACCAAATAATATAAAAGAAAACTAAAATGTTTAGAGCGGTAGACGAAAGCAACCATGCGCAATATACACTAATACTAACACATGAGATTAAGATATACATATAAGTACATGTACACACATATAAATAAATATACTAATATATATAAATATATTATATACTTAAAGGTCAAATGTCAAACTCACGTCTCTCATACGCTTCCACGATGTCTGCGATCTCTTTCTTGGTGCGCGTGCAGAGTATCTCCACGAGGGTCTCCTCGTCCGTGCCCATGCCTTCCATGCACTTGTGTAACTCCTGCACACAAAATACTTTACTATTATTTCTACCAATTTACAAAATAAATAATTAAAGTATTTATCATTCTGTATTGTTTGAGAACGTTATAAGAGTTAGTCTTTTTCTTTTTTTTATGTTATAGGGAGCAAACGAGCTAGAGTGTCACCTGATGGAAAGTGATTATCTCCGCCCATAAACAACGGAGACACCAGAAGTGTCACCGGTGCGTTGCTTAGTCAAAACCAAATCATCATAGGACATAAGCAAGTTATTTTAATTACCTTTACGTTAGTTTACGATTACGAGTGTCATGTAATACGTTTACAAATTGTATGACGTCACAAAATGGAGGACGTTTTATGCTATTGAAATAAAAAAATATAATTTAAACTGATTTATACATAAAAATGTTTTTATAAACTTAAAACTAATAGTTAACTTATTTATACACAACACATTTAATTTATGAAATTATCGGTAAGAGTCGAGGAGTCTATTCTTAAATCTGAATTACTATCTAAAGGTTACCTTGCAGAGGTACTCCTCGGGGGGCAGCATGAGCGCGACGATCACATCCTCAAAATGGCCGCCCAGCTCCGACTTTAGGTCTTCGATTAAATCCTGCATTGATACATGATTTATTTAAATATCTTAACACCAAGGATCAGACGTCTTGACAAGCATAATATAGGAAGCCCTCCGGCCGGATGACTTGCGAAAGGTCACTAGTCGGGGCAGGAAAAGAATCCGCTCGAACGTAGTATGCGTGTAGACAATAGATTTATCTGTTATGTTTTGTGACTATACACCCGTGCTACGCACGACCGCTTATGATAGGAAAGGGATCAGGATGATCAAGCAGTGATCATGGTGAAATCGAAAAGGCCACTAATGTTCATTGAAGAATTTGTGAAT